>JBBGZY010001221.1:937500-1213870 GCA_037952925.1 Lithobates clamitans | reverse complement strand
GATGGAGAGAGAAAAAAATATATTAATAATAATAATAATAATAATAATAATAATAATAATAATAATAATTTAAAAATAAAGATTTTTAATATCTTTCTTTCTTTCTTTCTTTCTTTCTTTCTTTCTTTCTTTCTTTCTTTCTTTCTTTCTGTCTGTCTTTCTTTCTTTCTTTCTTTCTTCTATCACTCAAACTTCTATCTGTCTGTTTCCCTCATTTCTGTAACTGTATTTGCTTTTGTTTTATCATATTTGTTGAAAATACTTTTTATATCTTTCTTTCTTTCTTTCTTTCTTTCTTTCTTTCTTTCTTTCTTTCTTTCTTTCTTTCTTTCTTTCTTTCTTTCTTTCTTTCTTTCTTTCTTTCTTTCTTCTATTTATCTATCACCCTATCTTCTATCTGTCTGTTTTCCTAATTTCTGTAACTGTATTTGCTTTTGTTTTATCATATTTGTTGAAAGTACATTTTAAATTTCTTTCTTTATTTTTTTCCTTTTTCTTTCTGTTCTTTTTTTATCGTTCTTTTAATATAACTTAATATTACTACTTCTATTATATCTAGTAGTAGAATATGAAGAGGGACTGGGAAGGGATCCTGGTGACAGACGCCAGGCGCACCCCTGTATCAGGCGGTAGGTGATCGCCCATCTCCTGCCCCCCCTGCCTGCTGGTGGGAACGGGGGTCCCTGTCTCCCTGGCCCTCAGTGGTCCACAGTCCCTCTGCTAGGGGTTTAGTGGCTTCTCAGGGAAGCGTCTGCATTGCTAATTGCGAGTATAAACAATCTGTCACGATTAGTCAGTGGCTCTAATAGGCAGACAAGTGATGTTGTTTTTAGGCGCCAGCAGCGGTGTGATCAAAGGCAATGGGCTGGAGGGGACCATTCAGGAGGTTAACTCACATCAAGGAGCCCTGCAGGGACAGCAGCCCATTCAGCTTGAACAATCCCCCCTGCCCCACCATGCCTTTCCCAAAGCTGCCCTCTAATACATGCTCTGTTGTTTCATAGGGAAGAAATGCAAACAGAAAAAAAAAGTCACTCTTCCATCAATGCACATGGCAGGGAAGAGAAACTCAAAGAAAGTTACAGTGCAGTAAAAGATGGCATTTCTGATGAAAGCCCCCCAATCCCCCACTACCATTGTATGGAGATGTCAGCCAGTCTCCAGGGCTCTCTGGGAGATGTTAGGATAGCTTGATAAGGTGATATGTCTGCCTGTCTGTCTGCCTCTTCATCCTTCAGTCTTCACAAATCATTAGCTTTATCTCCCTAATGATGAGGATAGCCTTTGATTAACAGTTTGCTCCTAGTGTATATTAGAGAGTTAATGATATTATTCTGCTGCTCTACAGATAGCCCAGTGTCTGTGATGGGGGGAACAGGAGGGTGGTCACAAGGGCTATACAGGCACCTAGCTTATCACACATCTGTTTGTTTAGTCAATTATATTACGACTATGGAGCAAGGAACCGCAGCCAGGCAGTGCAGCTGCTGGGGCACTACATGTATCAGCATGCCCTACTGGACACAGGCATGGGGTTTTGACAGCTATGGCAGACCCTCTGAGTTTGGTGGAACTTCTACTTCCAAAATAGCTGAACCCTTACCTTCGAGTTACAAAGTAAAGAGATATGTACATTGTTTCAGATTGCCCTACAACATTGTTGCACAAATCGATTCGTAGTTTTCATAAAGAAATAGCAGACACAGAGTATCAAAAAGGATCTGAAAATGTTTCATTGCTCTATAGAGCGATCTGCAAACAATCGACGTTTATAGTAAAAGTGTTTTAGCTATTTATAAAAACAATTTATAAATTACAAATACTGTATACATACTGTATAAATGCTTAGTGCAGGTTGACCTTTATATGCACATAACGACTACCTAAAACTCTCTATAATTGTATTGTTAATCTATGTTTATGTGATGTTTACTGCATTTATATTGCTATGAATTTATTCGTTTGTAATAATAGCATGACTCACATAACAATTACTGCCTATTCATTTTACTTATATATCTGTGGGATTAATCATAAATGTCCATAATTTATTTATGCTATACATATTGCTTGAAAGATTTGGTTGTGATTGACATATTGTAATATATATATATATATATATATATATATATATATATATATATATATATATATTTATATATATTAGTAGATAGTGAGGTGTGATTTAGAGAGGGGCTGGCTGTGCTGCCTGTGGCCCCTGTGTCTGTCCAGTATCAGCCCCCATGTATTTGGATTGGGAATGTGGAGCTCTGTAGGGTATCGGCGCTAGATAACAATATTGGACAATTAGCATCCCAAACAGCTTCTGTTAATATAATGAATGTCCTATCAAAACCAATTACCCAGAGCGTTTTTTCCTCAATGTGAATACAACAAATGACGCTAGGAGTGAAAAGAAAAGGCCTCTAGAAGTCATTTGAAGACATTGTCTGGCTTTTGTAAACGTTAGCTTTGTGTTTAGTGGTAAAGAGAGTTCACAAGACAAGATCCTTTTGTGCAGGAGACAGAGTCAGCGAGAAAAGAGGGAGCTTGTCAGACTTCAGCCCGGCCTCACACTCCATATACAGAGCTGTGATAGAGCCAGCAAAGAACCCTGGACTGACCACAGGGGGATCCACATCCCTCAGATCCCTACACTGACCACACCATGATCCCAGAGCACCCCCAAAATCCCCACACTGGGGGGCATGGCGGACACCACTTTAAATACCACTTCAAGGGCTTATTTATTAAAGGATTAGAGGATGTTCACCTAGCGAAATGTAAGTTTACTCTGCAAAGTAAAATAAGGAAAAGTTGTGTTCCCATGGGATACCTAATCATTAGGGAGGGAAATTACATACACGCACACAAAACAGATTGTTTTTTTCTTCTAGTAGATAATTGGATATTCAAAATAAACACAGCTTAACGTATTCACTAATATACACTTGGCTAGGTGATCACCCTCTACCTCTCAGTAAATAAACCCCTCAGTATTTAAGCTTGTCGCCCCAACACTGACCTCAATGGCACAGAAAATTCAATCTTCTATTTTATATATATGTCCTACTAAAAGATATATAGAGACATATATATATATCTATATCTATATATATATCTATATCTATCTATCTATCTATCTATCTATCTATCTATCTATCTATCTATCTATCTATCTATCTATCTATCTATCTATCTATCTATCTATCTATATATACATATATATATATTATACATAGATAGACATATCTATATATATCTATCTATGTATATAGATCTATATAGATATTTATATCTATATAGATCTATATCTATATATATATGTATATATTTATATATATATATATATATATATAATATATATATATATATATATATATATATATATA
Organism: Lithobates clamitans; assembly: GCA_037952925.1. Classification (NCBI taxonomy): domain Eukaryota; kingdom Metazoa; phylum Chordata; class Amphibia; order Anura; family Ranidae; genus Lithobates; species Lithobates clamitans. The sequence goes on along the minus strand of JBBGZY010001221.1, from coordinate 1,210,478 downwards.
TAGTATATATATATATATATATCGATCTATATAGATATATAGATAGAAATATGGAGATATATAGATATATCTATCTATCTATCTATCTATCTATCTATCTATCTATCTATCTATCTATCTATCTATCTATCTATCTATCTATCTATATCCTCTTAGATAGATATATACAGATGATAGAAAAATAGATAGATAGATAGATAGATAGATAGATAGATATCTTTATCTAGATATATATCTTTATCTATATATATGTATACGTAGACCATACTTTTGGATTATATTTATTGACAAATGATATCATAGTATTATTATTACTATTATATTACATATAGGCCATATAGGATTTGCATGTTAATAAATTGGTACATCTAATCTTTAAGTATATAGTATATATTTACTAATATCTATCTATCTATCTATCTATCTATCTATCTATCTATCTATCTATCTAATCTATCTATCCTATTATCTTTTTTCATATATATATATATATATATATATATATATATATATATATATATATATATATATATATATATATATATATATATATATATATATATATATATATAAAAATATGTCATTTGGGTGTCCAGCCTACATACTTGTCCAGCAATAGGATTTTGTGGTAGATCTGATCACCTTGGTAAATCAGGGCTATTTCCAGCCAAAAAATAAAAATCTACAGTCCAAACTGTGAAGTTCCCTGAATTGAGGGAGAAGGAGGGATAAGTCGGGTGATCCCTGTGCGCCCCGGAACTGGCCCTGCATGAGATGAGTTGATAAGCCTGCCTGCAATGACAGCCTGGGAGCCCCCAATCCCTGCTCAGTTTCCTGTCTGATCACACTGAAAGGGTCTCATTGTCCAGTGTGTCTCTGGCCTCAGAGGAATGCGCTATTTCAAGTGGCCCAAATTAATTTGATCTCGACATTATGATGCACTTGGGAAAGATGAAAGTGGAGGCTGACCGTCTCCTCCGAGAACTCTATAATTATAGATAATATATCCTATTTCAAAGCAATTAGCTCAATCGGGCGTAACGAGGCACTTTGCTGCCAGGGAGTAACAATGCCTTACGGTTATTTAAGCTTTATGATGTCAGGCAGACTCTGAGCCTAGCCCAAATGGCACTTGGCTCCTTGCTGAACAGCATGGCATCCAGGGGAGGGGGACACATAGATCTGTGCCAGGGGGTACTGCAGGGAGGATCTAGGAGAGGCTCATACTGCCATGAACTGGGAGCTGACCATGTGCAACATGCTGGCCATAGGCAAGAGTTAACCAGTAACTCCATTCAGCTGCAGCAGGACTACAAATCCCAGCTTTACACTGGTAGGCTTTTATTAGTATTTGCGGTCAGCTCTACAGAACATTATAGAATTTATTTATAATCATCAAATCAGTACTCACAGGAGCTGATTTACTGAAGGCTAATAGGCTGTTCACTTTGCAGTCTGCATATGAATTCCCCCCCCAGAGTTTAATGAATGTGGTGAAATTTCACTTTGCAAAGAGTACCAAATCATGCGCAGGGAAAAAAAAAAAAAAATCTGCATTTTTTTGCTTGCACATGATTGGATGATGGAAGTCAGCAGAACCTCGCTTTATTCACTAACCTCTGGGGAAAATTCCTATGCAAAGTGGAACTGCCCTATTTGTCCTTAGTAAATCAACCCCAATGCTGTCCAGAACTGACTGTAGCAAACTGAGATATGTCCACTATGGCTCTGTGTCTTTGGATTAGTTCATATAAGCATTTAGCATTTGGTGTTTGCATAGCATGATCCATTTCTATTCATTGTGCAATAATATGCATGCAGGGATAGGGTCCTTGTCCTCTTATACAGTATGGTCCAGAGTTAAAAATAAGAGCATAGAACACTTAGTAAATGTGTTACTAAAAATGTTACTAAACCCAGGACCCTGCATTTGCTATACCTGGTCTCCTACAGTGCACAGAATGTGGAAATGCAATAGTTTTAGTAAATATAAAGTGCTAAATACCTTTTCCTATCAGCAGTTAGAGCAGTCTTGTGACTTCTATCAGTGTACAGCAGAGCAATGGTTAAATCTTGTAGGAGGAGTTTTCATTCTTCCCTAATTGTCCTATGAGGCTACAGGACCCCTGACCCTCTGTCTGGACAGTGCTGATTGGCCATGTGCTGATCACATGCACCTTACCAAGAAAATAAAAACGCTCTTGCAATACACATCAAACTAAGCATGTGCAGCTTGCCTCCAAAGCTTTGTTCTATCAGGAGATTGGGGACAGTGGAAGAAGGAGATGATCAGAGAAGACAGGATCAAACAGTCATTTTACACAATGCAGAGGATTAACCCCTTGGGTTCCACAGTGAGTATAACAAGCATGCTTTACTGCATATACAGATTTTACTGTTGTTGGTTTAGTAACATTTTAATCATTAGTAAATCATGGGGTTTGATTTATTATGAGAACACCTTGAAAGCTGGTCTTGAAAATGTAACTGTCAAAAGTATTATGGACAGTACTCAGTTGTTTGGTTAAAGACTAACTCCAGGAAACTTGAAAATTCCCCCTTGCTATGGTGCAAGGTCAGCTGAAGAATAAGAAATTTACCTTGAAACGTGTCTTGTTGCAACCTGGATCCTCTGGTGGTGTCGGTGTGGTGGACCTTTTTGACACTGGGACATTAGGTGGCGGCTCACCACCTAGGAAGAGCCAGCACATTCTCAGCAATCCGGACGCTGGGTTCAGGACAATGCACTGACAGTGGTGCACAGTTTTGCCCGTAATTGATCCCGATAGATCTACTTTTGTGAATAGGATCTTTTTACATTGTTTTAACCAGCCTCGGAAGATTTTACCCCCTTCCTGATCAGAGCACTTTTTGTGATTCGGCACTCAGTCGCTTTAACTGACAATTGCGTGGTCGTGCGACGTTGCGCTATAAACAAAAAAAGAGCAAACTAATTTTCAAAGACTTTTTTTTTCTAGTGATATCAAGAATAATGCTATCCTTTTTTTTTTTTTTTTTGGAAGTTACCACAACACCATTATCCCGTAGTTTTTAAGATCAAAGATACAACTATGTTGGTGTCCCTTGTTAATTTTACATTGTATTTTTTTTAAATATAACTGCCTACTCCCAAACTGTCATTTGAACTAAAACACATAGCCAAGTATTATTCTCCACAATTTTTTTATTGTGCATTAAAAAAAGAAAACAAATAAAATTAGACATGCTATCGGCCAACAGAACTTAACCAAAAAGTGCCTTCTATGCATCCAAAAATATAGAAAATATTACAAATCAAATCATTATTCAACCAAAAGATAAAATAAAAGCCTCATGCATGTGTCCTGCTTCTTAATATAGAGGGTCAACAATGCCAAGAGTTGATGAAAGCATGAGTCCATCATCCGGAGATAATTCCAAAAATCATCCGGATTATTCTCCTGGAGCTCCCGCAGCAAAGGCATATGACATAATTGGTCACGAATAATAAAGCAAGGAATTTTTGGTCCAAGAAATCCTCCTCCTCCTGTTCCTGGACTGGACTTGGGTCAAAGCAATAACTCCAAGGCCAATAATAAATAACACGTTATCTCCTCTGATTCCGCAACATGGCTGGTTGACAAACGGCCGTTCAGAAACGAACTGAAAAGTGCAAATTGAAACGTGCAAAATGAAAAGCGCGAAATGAAAAGCGTGAATCAACACAACCAAACTTCTACTAACACGAAATTAGCAGAAGGAGCCCAAAGGGTGGTGCTAAAAAGCTGAAAAACCATGTAGTAAGTCACTACGTTCGTGTTTGTTGGCCGACAATTCCTTGCCGTTTGTATGCAAGACAAGTCCTGGCCAATGCCCTTCGGACAAAAGTCAGAGGTTTTGTCTGCGGAAAATACGATCGTGTGTACAAGGCTTTAGGGTCCAACTCCAAGAAACCTCCCTTGCAGTGGGGCTAATAATGCATTGCAAGGGTTAAATGTTCATTTAATTTGACTCTCCAATTTTAGTAAATCCTCCCCAATGTCTCGGGAGGAGGGATTCATCCGTCATCTATGGCTGGCTGTACACTTTTAACCCTAACAGTATTAAGTGGAATTTCACTTTAAACACCCTGTGCGTTGGGGCAGCGGCTACTACAGGCGTAATCACGTACCTGTACGTGATCGCCTCTTCCGGGTTCAGCTGTGATTGGACACAGCAGGAGCCAATCAGCGTGTCCACCGGGACCCGATGTCCACCGGTACCCGCCGATTGTTCCCAACAGAGGCAGAACGACAGTCTGCCGATGTAAACAAGGCAGATTGCCGTTATGTGACAAGGGAAGACAGAGATCTTGTGTTTCTGCTAAGCAGAAACACGGATCTCTGTCTTCCCACTGTACAAGCACCCTCCCCCACAGTTAGAAAGCACACATTTAAAAAAGTTGAATAGTGAGAGGCTAAAACCCCTGTCAGCTTTTTATTGTCTGTGTTCCTGATGCAGGTTTTTCATCACTTTCTACCATCCACTGTCACCAGGACAAAAATAAAGACATTTGATTCATACAATAAGGCTGAGTCACTCCTGGTGAGTCAGTCACTTCTCTGTACTTCTCTGTATAAAGTGCTGCTTGAGCTATGGAGCCTGTTACGGCACCTCTAGCTCTGAATGTATGTAATGACAAGGGGTGCTGGGGTTTACTGGAAGGTCCATTGATGCTGGCTGCTGGGGGATCTATTTTTGCTGGAGGGGATCTATTTTTACAGGGGAGAGTCTACTGTTTCTGGGGAGGTCAGTTGTCGCTGGTGGGGGATCTATTGTTGCTGGGGGGCCCTTATGCTACTGGGAGACAATTGTTTCTGGAACCAAGTGGAACCAAGGGATGGTGCTCGGAAGAGGGTAGGGGGTGGAACCAAGGAATGGTGCTCGGAGGTAAGTAGGGAGTGGAACCAAGGAATGGTGCTCGGAGGTGGGTAAGGAGTAGGACCAAGGAATGGTGCTCGGAGGTGGGTAGGGAGTGGAACCAAGGAATGGTGCTCGGAGGTAGGTAAGGAGTAGCACCAAGGAATGATGCTTGGAGGTGCGTAGGGAGTGGAACCAAGGAATGGTGCTCGGAGGTGGGTAGGGAGTGTGACCAAGGAATGGTGCTCGGAGGTGGGTAGGGAGTGAAACCAAGGAATGGTGCTCGGAGGTGGGTAGGGAGTGGAACCAAGGAATGGTGCTTGGAGGTGGGTAGGGAGTGGAACCAAGGAATGGTGCTCGGAGGTGTGTAGGGAGTGGAACCAAGGAATGGTGCTCGGAGGTGGGTAGGGAGTGGAACCAAGGAATGGTGCTCGGAGGTGGGTAGGGAGTGGAACCAAGGAATGGTGCTCGGAGGTGGGTAGGGAGTGGAACCAAGGAATGGTGCTCGGAGGTGGGTAGGGAGTGTGACCAAGGAATGGTGCTCGGAGGTGGGTAGGGAGTGGAACCAAGGAATGGTGCTCGGAGGTGGGTAGGGAGTGGAACCAAGGAATGGTGCTTGGAGGTGGGTAGGGAGTGGAACCAAGGAATGGTGCTCGGAGGTGTGTAGGGAGTGGAACCAAGGAATGGTGCTCGGAGGTGGGTAGGGAGTGGAACCAAGGAATGGTGCTCGGAGGTGGGTAGGGAGTGGAACCAAGGAATGGTGCTCGGAGGTGGGTAGGGAGTGGAACCAAGGAATGGTGCTCAGAGGTGGGTAGGGAGTGGAACCAAGGAATGGTGCTCGGAGGTAGGTAGGGAGTGGAACCAAGGAATGGTGCCTGGAGGTCGGTAGGGAGTGCAACCAAGGAATGGTGCTCGGAGGTGGGTAGGGAGTGGAACCAAGGAATGGTGCTTGGAGGTGGGTAGGGAGTGGAACCAAGGAATGGTGCTCGGAGGTGGGTAGGGAGTGGAACCAAGGAATGGTGCTCGGAGGTGGGTAGGGAGTGGAACCAAGGAATGGTGCTCGGAGGTGGGTAGGGAGTGGAACCAAGGAATGGTGCTCGGAGGTGGGTAGGGAGTGGAACCAAGGAATGGTGCTCAGAGGTGGGTAGGGAGTTGAACCAAGGAATGGTGCTCGGAGGTAGGTAGGGAGTGGAACCAAGGAATGGTGCCTGGAGGTCGGTAGGGAGTGGAACCAAGGAATGGAGCTCGGAGGTGGGTGGGGAGTGGAACCAAGGAATGGTGCTAGGAGGTGGGTAGGGAGTGGAACCAAGGAATGGTGCTCGGAGGTGGTTAGGGAGTGGAACCAAGGAATGGTGCTCGGAGGTGGGTAGGGAGTGGAACCAAGGAATGGTGCTCGGAGGTGGGTAGGGAGTGGAACCAAGGAATGGTGCTCGGAGGTGGGTAGGGAGTGGAACCAAGGAATGGTGCTCGGAGGTGGGTAGGGAGTGGAACCAAAGAATGGTGCTCAGAGGTGGGTAGGGAGTGGAACCAAGGAATGGTGCTCAGAGGTGGGTAGGGAGTGGAACCAAGGAATGGTGCTCGGAGGTGGGTAGGGAGTGGAACCAAGGAATGGTGCTCGGAGGTGGGTAGGGAGTGGAATCAAGGAATGGTGCTCGGAGGTGGGTAGGGAGTGGAACCAAGGAATGGTGCTCGAAGGCGGACACAAGAGGTGACTCCTGCACCTATTCTCTGAGAAAAAAAGCCCTGTACATACATTATCCACCCTTACTCAATATAGCCATGGCTAGAAATGAATTGAGTTTGCTTTGAGTATTAAAAAAGAATTAAATAACATTTTCAGTTTGTGATGCTCAGATACAGTTAGGTTCTGCTTTAATATTTTTTTTAGTTCTATCTATAATAAAGAAAAAAATATGTATGAAACTATTACACATTCTCGTTAACATTGACCTAATAACCGTCTCTTAATCTCTAACTAAAAACACGAACCTTAACCCCTATACTTAACCTCGAATACTAAGCCATTCACTAAGCAATACTCACTGTCATTGCAGAAACGATTGGTCCATCTTGTAGCACGGCCAGCACTGAAAGCTTCCTGTCCCTTCACCAAAAAGTATGAGACGCTGGCTCTGAATCTGACTGATTCCACATATATGTACTCCTGAAAATAAACCAGTCATGACTAATGCCAGGTTTCCTGTAAATCTGCTCAATGCATCTCTCTTGCTATTGCTCTATATAGCATCCTATTAAATAAACTGAATACAGCTTCGTTTTCATCTTTCAGTTTCAATCTCTCTGCAACAGCAACATTTGGTTTGAGATAAAACATCAAGACTTCTCTGATTATTTCAGAGTACTTTTTATTTTGCAATCTGGGTCCATATCAAATATTTTGCTCTTTTCTTCTATCATTGCAATTGCAAGTCTGTTACCTATCATCATTTACTGATTGCCGGGCACAGATACATTTTACAGTCAGCTCTGCTTCCAGGACTCAGGATATCCATTCTCTTTTGGAGAATGCAATATGCCTGGTATTTGGGTGGGTTGGTGGTGTGTGTGTCTAATGTTCTGAAGAGTCATCTGATGCTGACACTAAAGCCGCGTACACACGATCGGACTTTCTGATGGGAATTGTGTGATGACAGGCTGTTGGCGGAAAATCTGACCGTGTGTACACTCCATTGGACAATTGTTGTCAGATTTTCCACGGACAAATGTTGACAAGAAGGTTTTCAAATTTTTCGCGGACAAATTTCTGTTGTCGGATTTTCTGAGCGTGTGTACAGAAGTCCGTCAGACAAAAGTCCAAAGTACAAACACGCATGCTTGGAAGCAAGGACGAGCCGGAAGCCGTCGGTCTTGTAAACTAATGCAGCGTACACACGGTCGTACTTTCCGGCTACAAAAGTCCGACGGACCCTGCCGGACCAAGTCTGGCAGACAATCCGATCGTGTGTGGGCTTCCCCGGACTTTTAGTGGACTTTTCCAGCCACAAATCTGACGGACTTTAGATTTGGAACATGCTTCAAATCTTTACGTCGTAACTCCGCCGGACCCAGAAATCCGCTCGTCTGTATGCTAGTCCAAAAACCCACGCTAGGGCAGCTATTGGCTACTGGCTATCAACTTCCTTATTTTAGTCCGGTGTACGTCATCACGTACGAATCCGTTTGACTTTTGTGTGATCGTGTGTAGGCAAGTCCGTTTGTTAGAAAGTCCGCCGCAAGTTCGCAAAAAGTCTGTCGAAAGTTTGTCGGTCGGACTTTTGTAGCCGAAAAGTCCGACCGTGTGTACACCCCATTACATTCGTAATGGAGAATTAACATTCGTGACGTGGCAAATTATGAAATCTCCAAATGCAGCGCACAATTCTCTTCTTCTTTAATGGGATAATAATGAAGCTGCTTTGCTGGTGATACTGATGGAGTTATTGCAAACAAATTTTCAAAGGGTTTTTTTTTCTAGTGATATCAAGAATAATATTTTTATGCTTTTTTTTTATTTGGGCAAGTTACCACAACACCATTATCCCGTAGTTTTTAAGATCACAGATACAACTATGTTGGTGTTCCTTTGTCATTACATTGTATTTTTTTAAATGTAATTGCCTACTCCCAAATTGTCATTTGAAGTAAAACACACAGCCAAGTATTATTCTACACAATTTTTTTTATTGTGCATTAAAAAAAGAAAACAAATAAAATTAGGCATGCTATCTGCCAATAGAACTTAACCAAAAAGTGCAAAATTATAGAAAATATACAAAATCAAATTATTATTCAACCAAAAAAATAAAAGAAACGCCTCATGCATGTGTCCTGCTTCTAATATAGGGGCTCAACAATGCCAAAAGTTGGTGAAAGCAGGGGTCCGTCATCCGGAGATAATTCAGAAATTCATCTCGATTATTCTCCTGGAGCTCCCGAAGCAAAGGTATATAACATAATTAGTCACTATTAATGTAGCAACCAATTTTTGGTCCAAGAAATCCTCCTTTTCCTTTTCCTGCACTGGACTTGGGTCAAAGCAATAACTCCAAGGCAAATAATAAATAACACATTATCTCCTCCGATTCCGCAACATGTCTGGTTGACGAACGACTGTTCAGAAACAAACTGAAAAGCATAAAGTGAAAAGCGCGAATCAACACTCACCAAACTTCTACTAACACGAAATTACGTAGTGCGTCACTACGTTCGTGTTTGTTGCCCTTCAATTCCTTGCCGTTTGTATACAAGACAAAATCCAGGCCTACACCTTCGGACAAAAGTTTGAGGTTTTGTCTGCGGAAAATCCAATCATGTGTACAAGGCTTAGGGGATAAAAAAATAATAAGAGCTGTAAAATCAAAACTGAAAACTGGTTGGTGGGAAAGGCCAGCAGAGTGCTGTATATAGCTTATTGAAAACATCACAGCACTCTGTCTCAGAACTCCCCTCAAAAGTCCTAAGTACTGATGCAAGCAGTTATATAGTTACATACAGGGTCGCCGATAAGACAGTACAGCCAGCCCTCTTGTACTGGGCCCAGTCCCCATCAGTTCAAAAGGGGGGCCAAGGCACCTGCTAAGCAGGAGGGCCAGCTGTACTGTCTTACTGCAGACACTGATCCTCTTTTGTCTCCCACTGCAGTGCTGCCAGCTTCTCCTCCTCTCCATCCCTCTGGGTACAATGCAAAGGGTTGGGTTCTAGCACATGCGCTCCTTTCATCTGCTGTCTGGGCCCCTCTGTGTGCCCCTTTCCCCCGCAGTGCTTCCAGCTTCCCTACTTTCCCGCTGGCAGCTGGCACACAGGGGGATGTCATTTACTGGCCCCTTCCTTTTCTCAATGAACACAGTGACCGATCGGTACTAATCACTCCCGTGTCCTTTCTTCACTGAAGCATATTAATCTGTGTTTAAAATGCTTCACTTTGTGGATGAGCAGGAAGTCTTAGAGAGTTTCCTATTCATTCATCTATGCAGCTAAGGTTGTAGAGAAAGAGACTAATACATTTATTTCCTCAGTCACTTTCGGCCAGGAAGGGGGGGCCATGTCAGGTGGGCTAAATGGAGCCCCATGATTTCTAACAGCAACCCTGGTTACATAGTAGATAAGGTTGGATAAAGATACCAGTTCATCCAGTTCAACCTGTGTGGGTGTTGGAGTGTGTATGTATTAAGTCTCTACCACTTCCCACATCCCTTTTTATTGTGTTCACTTAGGTGACCATCTAAAGGTTGAATGGCTCTTCAAAGAAGCTATGTAAATATCAAAATGCTTTGATGGCTGGATTTTAGTCTGGAGAAGTGGGTGTTCCTAGGTAGATCACATTTGCATGCAAACTGCTCTAAGTAACTCCCACATGATGGTGAGCCTCCATTAATAAAAGAATAGAAATCAAATAAATTAAAGGCACAGACCACGCACAGTAAGGCCGAGGAGGAAAGGGCGTCCTCCAACCAGAAAATGAGGCGGGCTCTATCCAACTTGCCAAAACTTCCAGTGCACACTGAGAAGTTCACAGTATGCAAAGAAATCGGTAAGCATTTTTCAGTATCAGAAGACAATCTTGTATAACTTTACAAGACCAAAGGTAAGCCTGGACCTGATGAGAGAACCCATTTGGCCACTAGCAGTAATAACAAATACCCAGTACTCAGTAGCGGCTGGTATTTTTTTTTGGGGGGGGGCGGCAAACAACCACCCTCCCCCCGGTTGGTCGGTCCATCTATAAGTGGCACCCCCCTACCCCATCGGTTGCAGTCTGGCAGGCTACTACGGGCGGCGGGCAGCAGCTGGGTTGTGGGCTCATATGGGCGCATTACGGGCTCCTATGGGCGGAGGGTTTCAGGCTCCTATGGGCATGTTGCGGGCTCCTACGGGCAGCGGGTAACAACAATAAAATAAATAAATAAATAAATAAAACAATAAAAATGAAAAAATCCTTTAAATATAGTGCCTGGGGGTCCTCTTAGTTTGCCTGTAAACTGGCGCTTCTGCTGCAGCAAAACTGACATTTCTAATGAAAAAATGAAATGACATTTAAATTGCCAGCAATACAACAGCATTGTCCGCAATAGAAAAGCGTTAAAAAAAAAACCGGCGTGGGGGTCCCCATCTCAATCCATACCAGGCCCTTCGGATCTATATTGATCTATATGTATCTATATCCTGGTGACCATTGTCTTCAGTATGGAAAGAGTTGGCAAAACAACATTTTTGAGTTGGCATGGGAACAAGAGGTAAAATTTTCCATTAGGTAAACCTGTTCTGGTGACACCAGTCTAAAAAGGGGCATCCACTTTGAGAAAGTCTCCTCTCTCTTCCTACTGTGTTTCTGGGACAGGATGTGAAGGGAAATCTCCCTAATAAGAAACAGGCTGAAAAAAATGACGGGGCCTTAACTAGTGTTAAGCTTAGGTTCTGCCGAACCAAGAAAGAAGCTGCCAGTGCTGTCCCAACCAGCTGTGGCCTGAGTATTCCCCACACCAGCAGCTGCACATACACATAGGGGATGTTTGTGTGCAATGCTCATGACATCATTGAACTTATATGACCGCTGTGGTCAATGACATTGACCACATGGCCATGGGGTCATATTAGGTCAACGATGTCACAAGCATCACCCAAGCTCATCCCTAGTCCTAACCATTCCATACTGTATCCACAATTAAAAAATATTTTTGCTTCACATATACTTTAAAACTATGGTCTGGCATTGGGCTTTAACACCAGTTTTATGCCAATCCAAGCCGTACTCTCAAGGTTCTCATTTTCTGTGATTATTATCAGGTATACCAATTCAGTTAGAGTTTTTCTAATGTTAATTTACTAAACGGTGATAATTTAAATTTTTGGAGCATTGCTCATTTTGTCCGGCGATAATAAAACCCATTGCGTATGATGTCATCCACACCCAGGGCCCCAACTAGATGTCCGCTACTATTAAATGGTGACATGAGAGCTGACAAGTACTACAGGTCATTAGCTTGAGTACAGGACACTTCCAGCAGTCTTTAACATACTGTTACTAATAAAGCCAGCTACGACTTAAACGAAATGTTAATTTAGGAAAATTACTGCTTAGCTGTACAATTTACCTGTCACAAATCCTTCCCATGACCTTTACAAATACTGAGGTTACCCATATTATCCCCACAATAACAGAAAAAAACCTGCTTCAAGGATCCTTGACAAATGCAAAACTAATTAACGCTACTGTCAAACTAGCAAAATTTAGGGGCATTCCACCTTTATGACATTTTACTGAAATGATACTTATTTTTGGAAATAAACAGGATGATTATATATTCTGCTCCCCTGAATGTCCGGTAATGAATTGCCGCTAATCTTTTCAAATTAAATAAGCCTTTTTTTTTCCTGTTATAAACATATTCTTCAAATATATTTATATATATATTTAAACTAGTATGAAGAACATGCTCGCTGTTTTTTTTAAAGGTGCCAAAAGAAATCGTAGGTCTGTCAGATGTGAAGGAAGGATCCCTCCAGCCTCAGGCCGACCATACATGGTGCAAATGACTTTCCTGCAACCACAGGTTGCAGGAAAGAAATTAGTTAGATTCCCCCATCAGCACAGATAGTGTTGATGCGAGAACCCCTCCTGCCATGCCATTGTAATCTGTCCTTATTCTGTCCAGAGAAGACAGTGATTAGTGCTAGTGGCTATACCAGCCGCTAGCAATAATTGCAAGTAAAACCTGGCAGGCAGGTTTTACCCAAGTTGATCGATTGATCAACTTGTTACATTCAGCCTGCCCCTGAACCAGGCTTACACATAAATGATTATGCTTTGATTGGAGGGATGGGGCATCACTTTATCCCAGGGGCTTATTAGTGATTGGACAAGGTTTTCAAATGAGTTTGATGGGTCTCTTAGCCTTAATGTAGTTCAGATGAGAATGTCTGCAAATACGATGGGGATGAGATACTCCCCAGTGGAAGACACAAACAAACTGGCCAGCTTAACGTGACCCTTTCCTTTGCCCATGGAAGCCAGAGGAAAATGGTCACCTCCATGGTTAACACCTCTTCTCCCCAGCAGCATCAACTTGCTTTTATTTTGTATCTGTGCTGGGTGAGCATGCGATTTACTCAGTTTACTCTTCAAAGAAAATGTTTTGAATAAAAATTCTTAGGAAAGGAATGTTCTAAGTTTATTCCCTTTCCTAATTATTAGTGGGTCAAATTAGTAGTTTTCGACCGCGGTAACAAGAACATTCGAAGAAACAAGATGGAAAATGTTTCTCAAACAAACAAATTTCTAACAATGTATGTGGTTTTTCGTTCAGTAAAGTCTATTCATTCCAAAAGGTTGAAAGCAAACAAAATCTTTCAAATTACATTTGAATGTTCTGAGAATGTTCTGGGAACTTTCATATGGATTCTCCTAAGAATTTTCGCTCGAAATTCTATCCATCTATGGCCAGCTTTAAACATATGAGACATGGGGTTTGATTTACTAAAACTGGAGAGTGCAAATTCTGTTTCAGCTCTACATAGAAACCAATCACCTTCCAGTGATTTCCCTTTTTTTTAACAAGCTAAAGTTAGAAGTTGATTGGCTACTATACTGCACCAGATTTTGCACCTTCCAATTTTAGTAAATCAACCCCATGGCATGTTTATTTTCTCATCATCTAAGTGAACAAAAATGCAGACTTTTCACATTGAAAAAGTAAGTACACCCATTTACCACCACTTCACATCCATGAAATTAGAATCTGTGTTCCAGATTAGATGCCAATGATCAGAATGTCCTAAAGGCCCATACACATGATGAGAATATTGGACGAATGATCATCCATTTTTTTTGCATGCTAGTTTCATATTGAAAATGAAGAGGTTGCTAAAGTTACGAAAATTCTCATACAACAGAATACGACTTTGTAAATGATGTAGTGTATTGCATTGTATAGCAATTTATAGTCTTGTTCTTTCAATTTTTTTGGACAAAAACTGTACCGATTAAATGAAAATCTTACGATCTGGTATAATATGAAAGCTGTGTACTAACGATTTGATTATTATACGAAAGCGGTATTTTTTGTCTGATTTTCTGATGGTGTGTACTAGGCTTAGGGGGAGTCTCATTTAAAACTCAGCTAAGGTCTGGGGTTATCTTTGCTATTGACATGTGCGGTATCAGGGCCATCTTTAATATTGATTGGACCCTGGGCAAAAATTTTCTTGGGCCCCCCACTTCATGCAGTTTCGCTCTCCAGCTGCTCTGAGACATTCAATAAATAGCAGCTAGACTAAAAATCTGATTACTGAATTACTGAGGTTACAGTGTATCATTACTGCTCACTGACTGGTTGCTAGAGGTTACAGCACACATTATGGCTCACTGATCAGTTGCTAGAGGTTACAGCACATGATTTCTGCATACTGATTGGTTGTTAGAGGTTACAGCACATCATCTACTCACTGCCTGCACACCATGGAATGGGGAGGCGAGGGGACTCATTAATAGACAGAAAACTCCAAGGGATCCTAGGACTCCCGGGATCAGTTGCGGTGGTGGGGGGAGGGTGTGATCAATGGCAATGCTGATTTTTTTTTACCGACTACCAATATAAGGAGGAGTTTCAACACTGGCCACCAATGTAATAGGGGTTTACACTGACCACTAATGTAATAGGGGTTTAAACTGACCACTAATGTAATAGAAGCATTCACAAGAATCACCACGGTAAGGAGGGATTTACACTGACCACCAATGTTATGCCCCGTACACACGGTCGGATTTTCCGATGGAAAATGTCCGATCGGAGCGTGTTGTCGGAAATTCCGACCGTGTGTGGGCTCCATAGGACATTTTCCATCGGATTTTCCGACACACAAAGTTTGAGAGCAGGATATAAAATTTTCCGACAACAAAATCCGTTGTCGGAAATTCCGATCGTGTGTACACAAGTCCGACAGACAAAGTGCCACGCATGCTCAGAATAAATAAAGAGATGAAAGCTATTGGCCACTGTCCCGTTTATAGTCCCGACGTACGTGTTTTACGTCACCGCGTTCAGAATGATCGGATTTTCCGACAACTTTGTGTGACTGTGTGTATGCAAGACAAGTTTGAGCCAACATCCGTCGGAAAAAGTCCTAGGATTTTGTTGTCGGAATGTTTGAACAAAGTCCGACCGTGTGTACGGGGCATAAGGGGAACATTCACACTGGTTACTAGTGTGAATGAAAGGATTCTACACCAAGCACCAATGTAATGAGAAGATTTACACTGACCGCCAATGTAACTGAGACATTTAGCCTTCGCTCACATTTGTGTGTGTTGGAAACGCATGCAAAATATCTTTCCTGACACCACAGAAACGTGCTTCCCTTTAGCATATACACGGCAGTGCCATTAATTTTTTTGTGTAATTTTAAAAAAGGGTTTGGGACCTTCTTCCGCATTTTTTTTATTCTTTATTTTATTTTATAAAAACACCATCATACAAAAAGGAAAGATGAATTTGCTTTCTACTTATAGTATACAAATCAATTTCCTAAAGCCCCCCTCCCCCCCACCTTGCAACGACTACTAAAGGCAAATGTTTTAACTATTGTTTTAATCTATTTACAAACCTCGTCCCCTATCTAATTATTTAATAATCTCCTCAACATATCTCCAAGTTCTTTTGAACGCCTTCCACACTTATTTATCATTTTGTTCTGTCCCATCTTCTAGTTCTTCCCCCCTGTCATCTAGGCTCTCCAAGTTATGTATTGCACTTACACAGAATATCCAATCCCAAATTTTAGGGCTCTCCACTTCCTGCCATTTTTTTGGTATTAGACATTTTGCGACATTAAGCAGGGCAGGGATTATAGATGTTTTATATTGCCTGACTGAGCCATCTATCCCATGGAACAAACATGTCCACGGGTCTTCCGGTATTTCTTTGTTGGTAATTTCCTTAATTAGTTGTAGGACCTCATTCCAAAATTTTTTAATAATAGGACATTCCCACCATATGTGAGCCATTGTTCCTATAGCCTTACACCCTCTCCAGCACTCCGAAGATTTCTCCGGTTGAAATTTGCTAATTTTGTCTGGTGTCGCGTACCACCTTGCCAGGCATTTATAGTTTTTCTCAACCATCTTGGTGTCAACCGCAGAATTATGTGTCAATTTCAATATTCTCTCTAATGTGTGTTTATTACATCGTGATCCCAGTTCGATCTCCAATTTCTTGATGTATGGCGGGACATCCAGTCCGTCTCCAGCCGATAGTATTTTATAAACATTTGCATACTTAAACCTATGCTAACCTCTGCACCCCAAACCACCCCCATCCTCTCTACTCCAATCCCCCTTCACTTTAACTCTACCTGCCTCCTCTGCTCATCATTGCACCCACCTTCCTTACCTCCATACATACCCTCCTTGCTCTCCTGTGCACCCCAAACTGTAATTCCTTCTCTGCCTACCTCTGCACACCCCACACAACCCTCCAGCTCACTAATTTGCTTACCTTTGCAGAACAGGCTGATGGTAGGCTTAATGACCACAGTTGTAGGCAGGGCTTTCAAGCATACCCCTTTATCTCCCCAGTGGGCAGCATTCAGTATAGGTGATTGGGGGATTTGACCTCAGGGGGGGCATGATATACATATGAATACATATGAATGCTGCTGGTCCGCCACTATTTACATATGAATGCCATTATTTACATGTAAACACAGGGTATGCAGGTGAGTCATTTGTAGACAACAATAGGGCAGAGCAGGGCAGCAATAGTAACAGAACTTCACACTGAGATATCAGGACATAGCACAGGACTAAAACCTCAAGGGACAAGGGAATTTAAACTGGGATAGTTTGCAAGTATGAGGCAGCTGCTTTTGGACCCCACAACAATGACAGGGCCCAGGGCAGCTGCCCCTTTTACCTTGCCTTAAAGACGGCCATGTGTGGTATCATCATGTCAAAATCAAAACAGCTCTCTAGGGCCCATAGAAAGAAGGCTGTGGATGCCTATGAGTCTGGAAAGAAATTTAAAAAGCTCAAATTATTTAAAATCAACCATTCCCCTGTAAGGAAAGTGGCATAGATTTTAAAATGACTGCTAATTTGTCAGGACTGGCTAGCCCAGCAAATCCAGCTCAAGAGCTGGCTGTCTGATGATAAAAGATGTCTCCAAGTACCCCAAAATTCCATTACAAGGTTTCAGCTAACTCATGCAACAGTTGGAGTCAAAGTACATACAGTACATGGAAGGTGTGCAAGGAAAAGCCTTTGCTGTCCAGAAAGAACATTAGACCAACACTTCAGTTTGCCATTGAACATATAGACAAAGACTAGACTTTCTAGAGCAAAGTGCTGTGGACTGATCAATCAAGTATAGAGTGTTCGGTGCAAACCAAAGATAGCATTTCAGGAGAAGAACCTTGTACTAATCATGAAACTTGGTGATAGAAATGTTTTTGTTACTGGGGTTGCTTTGCTGCTTCACAGTCTGGGCAACTTTCAGTGTTTGTGTCAACTATTAATTCTTCATTATATAAAAATGTGCTTGAGGGGTAGGTGACGACATCTGTCCAAAAGTTGAATGGGAAATGGCTTTTTCAACACAATAATAATCCAAAGCACACTATCAAATCTGCCAAACAATTCATCAAAAAGAAGAAATAGAGTGTTATAGACTGGCCTAGTCAGAAAACCTACAAGAGGTTAATCTGCTATAAGGGGCAATATGAGTTTCTGGGGCCAAAGCAATACTTACATTTTACGTAGTGCACCATAACATCTAGTTATATTTATCTTCAAACATTGAAAAATCTCAAATTTCGTATGTTTTTATTCAAGAATATCACATTTACCTGTAGGCACTGTTTGAATAAAGATCTAATATTTGCCTTTTCAAATATGTTAAAAAAGTGAACTTTTTCACATGACTGTATTTATTCTTTTCTGATTCTGAAAAAGAAGAGCTTATGAAGATCCTTTTTCTTTTTAATTAGAAAAAATTTTGAACGCATTGGAATTTTCTTTGCTTGGTACAAGTAGGGCTAAGCCTTTGTGTATTACAAAGTAATATAATTAGAGCGGACATGGTGATCACATGACTTTGGTCATTCATTGGTTTGTTGATAAACAAAGCCACGTGAATGCAATTAGATAAAGTGGCTTTGTTAATATGTCAGGGATTTGTTTACACAGGACAACAAAGATTTTGATTCCTGAACACTTTTTGGTGTATTTTATAGATTTTTGGCTGCTAATCACGAAAATAAGCAGTAATTTAACCAATCATGACTGCGTTATAGAAATCATTTGTTAATGCAATTTGCAATACCTGTTGGTTGCACACATGAAGAAACATATGAAAACATGGAAGTGTTGTTGAAGCACATCCAGTACACCAAGTACAACTGGAATATCTGTGGCAATCTAAAAGAAGTGGCTTTTCTGCTTGGAATATGGTTCAGATATACCAAGTAATTTTATTACATATGGGAATGGGACAGACATGCAAGAGAGCATCCCATTACATTAAAAAGAAATAGCCATGCCAAGAGAATTTGGTTCCAGAACAGAAAAACGTGGCACATAAACCACTTGTTGACCTGGCAAAGATATTCTTGCTTCCGCTTCACATAAAACTTGGACTGATGAAAATTTTTGTGAAAACGATGAACGAGAAAGGTAAGGGTTTTCATTATTTTAGACAGATGTTTCCAAGAATAACTGATGCTAAGATCAGGGGAGGAAGTTTTGTTGGTCCACAGATCAGATATATCATTAATGACAAGCAATTCAAAGACCTGTTAATGGGGCCAGAGAAAATAGAGGATGTCATTGAGAATTTTCTTGGCAACTACAGAGCACCAAACTACATTCAGCTGGTTGACAAACTACTTAAGCATACAAGACTATGAAGTGCAACATTTCACTGAAGATTCACTTTCTGCATTCACACCGGCTTCTATAAACACTAGATGCAGTCAGTGACGAACATGGTGAAAGGTTTCACCAAGACTTTGCTACAATGCAAAAATGGCATCAGGTCAACTGTACCGCATCAGTGCTGGTATTGTTGGACACTGCAACTAGATGCACTGATCACTGAGTACAAGTGAAAATCACCAACAAAACACGTTTGGCTCTGTGGAACTCATGTAGCGTGTCGGAAACATTATGTAATTAAATACATTATAGTCATTAAAAGTTAATTTCATATTTTTCAAGATTCCTATATGATACAGTCATTCTGAAATTATATGTTCAGTTTGAAGAGGCCTTTCATAATCACCACAGGACTTTCAGTAAGCAAAACTTTTATTTATTTATTTATTTATTTATTACAGGTGCTTATATAGCTCTGTCAGTTTACACGGTACTTTACATATATATTTTACATTTATATATATTTACATTCAGTCCCTGCCCTCAAGGAGCTTAGGCCTAGTAAACATCGGCTGAATGTTTTGTGACAAGAGAAACCGGCCGACATTTGGCCTGTGTGTATGGCAGGTGGTCCGACAGAAACTGGCCGTTTGACCGGCTTCTTTTGAAGGCTCATGACCGAAAATGGTCAGCCAAACGGCTCCCTTATCAGCGCTCTTAGCCAATGGCTGAGAGAGATGACCGAAGTGTTTTAGCTGGGGGGGGGGAGGGGTCCCCCTGTCAGCACACAGTAGCATAGCAGGGGAGATCACTGTACTAACATTGGATTGTTAGTACATCAGCTCCAACCTAAGCTGTGATTTGTTTTTGTTCAACCAGAAAAAACTAGCTGTGTGTACTAGGCTTTACAGTCTAAGGTATTCTTGAAAAAAACATTTTTGTCCAGTGTTATTAACAAAGCCTTATCCCACAGAGCTGATGTCCCACAGCTAGCAGCACTACATATTTCTTGTTTTAAAAAGAGACTATTTCCTAATCTAAGTTTGCGTTGCTTTGCCTTACAGTGAAATTAGAGGCAAACTTTTGACTAAATATGAAATTAGTACTTTACGGCAAAATTGTCCACTTATCTCTACTACTTTCACATTCAGCTCCCTTAGTAGCCTGGACAAATATGAGTAGCTGAATGGTCTCAGTATATGTAATACATGGACACCATACTAATACAAGGGCTGTAACGAAAATAATGCAATTAAAGTGGGCATAATGTTTTTAATAATTCACATGTGGGTAGGGTAACTCTTCCTCTATAGTAACTCTTCTTCTTCTTCTTCATTTCAGGTATAAAAAAAAGAATCCAAGCAGAAGCAATGCGCCATCATTGAGTTCTTGACGAAGGAGGGGGGCAGGCTGTACGACATCCACAGAAGACTACAGACATACTTACATGTGTACAAATGGATGAAAAAATTTTAAAGAAGGGAAACCAGCATTGAAGACAAACCACGCAGTGGGAGATCATCAATGTCAAAAATCCTTCACCCCTCCTTCATCAAGAACTCAATGACGGCACGCTTCTTCTGCTTGAAGTTCATTATTTACCTGCAATGAAGAAGAAGAAGAAGAAGAGCAATTACTATAGAGAAAGAGTTGCACTACTAAAATGTGAAATTTGAAAAAAATTATACCCATTTTTGTAATACTTTGACAAAGCCCTGCAGATAAAATTTGTATGTTAAAAAATACACATATGTTTTAGATGCCTTTAGTCCTTTTTTATGTAACATAAATAGCCAACAAAGAGTTACCACACCATCATTTCACAATTCAAACTTGCATACACATTAGTATGAATCACGAGGTGTAATTGCTTACAGCCCATTTCAGTGCAAAGAGAATAATTTTCATACTTTTACTTTAACCTGGGGTAGAGTTAGAAAGCGATTTCTGCTGACTCTATATATCTATAAGGTTTTACGTTAAAAGACTTTTAGCTATGTTTTCAGACATGTACTGATTAATTTGTTTGCATATACATTCCTATTGTACCACATTTCTCCTTATTACAAACATGAAGAATACAGCAAATCTGATATTTTTATCATGTTGGCATCTGCATCAAATTGTTGGCAGCCAATGCCCAGTCATCTCACTGGAAACTATTTTTTCCATCTTACTCATGAACACGTCGCAAAAAATGATTTTCATTCTTGGTCAGCACTTCACCTTCAGGACATTTGTGCTTTCCCCTTCGTGGATTTCTCTTCCTTGTGCTCATCGAGTATCCACCATCAAAGCCTGCCTGAAACAAAAGACATATAGCCTGAAAGGAAACATTTGAGTGTATTTTCAGTGAGCACATATTTAGAGTAATTATAGTATTGTTTATCTAAAAGGCATGTAGCGCCACCCCCGCAGGAGCCACTGGTATATTTGGTTCCTCTGTTCGTCATGGAGGCCTGAGCAGAGCACCACCCCTGCTGACACCATCAAAGTGACTTGGCCAGGGAGTTACCACAAAAGGAAAAAAATATGCACACACTGTTATAAAATAAATTATTGGGTTATATTAAGATCAATGAATAGGATGGCAGGCAAAGAAACAGTTAATAAAAGCTAACATCATGCATCATGCAGCAAAAGTACATGGCAACACAGTACAGTACCCCTTTAAGAAATGCCCACGTATCCTGCAGGACTAAAGATGTATACGATAGCCCTCAGTCAGAAAAGTTTACGCTCTAGGAAGTTTATTAAATTTACCACCTGCAACTAATATATACATTGGGTTCTTCTGCTGGCTCATTTGGGGTCCTTAAGTTGGTGCACAGTGAAGGATGCAGTCCCTTTAAGATGTGAAGAAATGGAATAATCCCTATTGACACTAAAGATGTTTGTAGATTTTTTTTACATACACATTAAATGTAAAGTGTTGTAAATAAGTCACTAGAGGCAAAGTAGATCAGCTACAATGGCGCTGCTTTATTGCTTAAAGTGTTACTAAACCCAGGACCCTGCATTTACTATACCTGGTCTCCCACAGTACACAGAACATGGAAATGCAATTATTTTAGTAAATATAAACCGCGATATATCTTTTCTCATCAGCAGTATATAGCAGTCTTATGACTTCTATCAGTGTCTGGCTGAGCACTGGGTAAATCTTGTAGGAGGAGTTTTCATTCTCCTCTGACTGTCCTATGAGGCTGTATGACCCCTACTGTCTGTCTGGACAGTGCTGATTGGCCATTGCTGATCACATGCAGCCACCCAAAAGAAAAAACTCTCTAGCAATACACATCAAACTGAGCATGTGCAGAGTGCCTCCTAGGGCTCTGTTCTATCAACAGATGGATTGGGGACAGTAAAAGATCAAATAGCCTTTTTACACAATGCAGATGATTAACTCCTAAGGTATCAGAGTGCGTATAACAAGCATGCTTTACTGCATATACAGACTGTTTTACTGTTGTGGGTTTGGTAACACTTTAAGCATATATAACATTATTTTTTGGTTTGAATAGAGTAGGCAAGCATTAGACCCCTTGTTAGGTTTTTATTTCTGTCACACTAGAGAGGAACACCCTCTCTATTTGTCCTATAGACCACAGTCACCAGGACTGAAAGTGAGGATAAATCCATTAGGTTACTCCAACGCAATTTGAGTTGCCATCACTGCAGTGAAGTAGGCTTTTCCCTTTGTAGGGGAAGTTGCACATTGCAATGGAATTTTCCCCAGAGCTCAGTGAATGTGGGGAAATTTCACTTTGCAAAGAATACTTATGTGCATAGAAAATGAAAAAAAATAAATAAAAAACTACATTTTTGCTTCCACATGATTAGATGATGGAAGTCAGCAGAACTTCAATGCATTCACAAAGCTCTAGAGAAATTTTCCTTTGCCTTTAGTAAGGCAACCTCATTATCTAATGAAGCAAGGCAGGAAGCAGAACCTGATTTGGCAAATATGGTGGCCTTCATGTACATATATAAATAAAAACATTATAAAGAAACATGTCTTTTAAATATTATACATATTTGCTAATGATATTTACACGTATGCTGTATGACACAACTATTCCTATCTATTGCTATCACAAAATAATTACGTAGCAAACCCACCAGGGTGCTGATTTCCTCCCATACTGACCTTAATTTTTGTGTGTTTGTGGAAAGGACATTAGATTGTTAGCTCTTTTGAGCAGCAGCAGCTGATGTGAATGACTCTTTGTAGTCTATAGATTACTGTGTACAGTAATATGTTGGCGCTACATAAATACAGGAAATCAATCATCCTTGTCGCTTATGTCTGACCTTTTTGTAGATTGTAAACTATTTGATGCATTCTTTTCAAATTTTAATGTTACTGCTTGAGCCACTTTTTTTTTTAATTGAACAGTACTGCAGAATGAATGGCACATTATTACTATTACTACTACTACTGAAGATAATATTAATAACAATATATATATATTTTTTTAAATCAAGTAAAGTTTTATTGAAAAATAAAAGCACATAAACAAAAGTTTACAATTGCAAGACAGGCTCATAAAGTATCTCGAACATGCTTCAAAAGCAGCACATAGAATATAAAACAAACACAATGATATATATCTGGCTTGCCTCTATCACATAAAGGCAGCTCTGCGTTGTCATAGGCCTACAACCACATTAAAATAATAATATTTTGCCATATTATTTGTATATGTAAATCTATTCATTTAAAGGGGTTGTAAACCCCTACGTTTTTTCACCTCAATACATTCTATGCATTAAGGTGAAAAACATTTTGTGCTGCAGCACCCCCCAAGATCCCCCCTTTTTCTTACCTGAACCCGATCCTTCCAGCGATGGGGACAAGCACAGCAGCTCCAGCAACTGTCTCGGGTCCTCATTGGATAGATTGATAGCAGCAGGAGCCATTGGCTCCTGCTGCTGTCAATCAAATCCAGTGACACGGGAGCTGGGGGGGCAGGGCCAAGTCCTGCTGTCTATGTCAATGAACACAGCAGCAAGACTCAGGAGCGCACCCGCCCGAGTGCCCCCAAGGAATGCGGCTCTCCATGGGGGGCACTCGAGAAGAGGAGAAGCCTGGAGTGCTGTGGGGGGACCCTAGAAAAGGAGGATTGAGGCCGCTTTGTGCAAAACCCTTGCAGAGAGGAGGTAAGTATAACATGTTTGTTATTTAAAAAAGAAAAAAAAAAGAAAAAAGAAGCTTTACACTCACTTTAAGTATTATATTTGTTTTAACATGTTACATAGAAGCAATTTTCAATATTTTTAAATCTGTTTTCAATTTTTAAAAATTGCCCGGTGATCCTGCCTGAAAATCCTTATGCAGGCACTCCTTGTTAAAGGGTGACAACTCACTGTTCCTGTTCCAGATTTGCTCCTGCATTGTTGCCCTGTCACATACTGTATGATTTTGATGGAGACTATAAACGTTCTGTTTGAACACATTGTACAAGTGTGGCCCAATGTTGTGACTGCTAGGAAACCCATCCGGGGAAGTGCTATCCAACCATCACTGTACACATGTACTTTAAATCGCATACAATTTGTGCATGCCTTTCAGAAAAGCATATGTTTCTGGAAACAAAACTGAAATAATATTTCTAGTCTTATTAAAGTAGCTGTAAACCCTTACATATACAGTTGTGTGAAAAAGAATTTGCCCCCCCCTTCTGATTTTTTTTTTTTTTTGCATATTTGTCACACTTAAATTATCAAAAGCAGTTTTTAAATGATGGTTTCATTTATTAAGGCAAAAAAGCTGTCCAAACCTGCCTGGCTTTATGAGAAAAAGTAATTGCCCCCTAAACCTAATAACTGGTTGCAACAACTGCAATCAAGCGTTTGCGATAACTGGCAATGAGTCCTTCCCATCGCTGTGGAGCAATTTTGGCCCGCTCTTCTTTGCAGAATTGTTTTAATTGAGCCACATTGGAGGGTTTTCCAGCATGAATGGCCTGTGTAAGGTCATGATACAGAATCTGAATTGGATTTAAGTCCGGGCTTTGACTAGGCCACTCCAAAACCTAAAATTAGCTTTGTTTGAACCATTTGGAGGTGGACTTGCTGTTGTGTTTCGGATCATTGTCCTGCTGCATAACCCAAGTGCACTTGAGCTTGAGGTCACGAACTGATGGCCGGACATTTTCCTTTAGGATTTTCTGGTAGAGCTCATAATTCATGGTTCCATCAATTATGGTAAGTCGTCCAGGTCTTAATGCTGCAAAGCAGCCCCAGACCATCAAGCTACCACCACCATGTCTGACTGTTGGTATGATGTTTTTGTAATGAAATGCTGTATTAGTTTTATGCCAGAAGTAACTGGATGCACACCTTCCAAAAAATTTTTTTCTCATCAGTCCACAGAATATTTGCCTAAAAGTTTCGGGGATATCAAGATGTTTTTTGGTAAATGTGAGATGAGCCTTTATGTTCTTTTTGGACAGCAGTGGCTTTGGCCTTGGAACTCTCCCATGGATGCCATTTTTGCCCAGTCTCTTTCTTATTGTTGAATCAAGAACACTGTTCTTATCTGAGGCAAGTGAGGCCTGCAGTTCTTTAGATGTTGTTCTGGGTTCTTTTATGACCTCCTGGATGAGTCGTCGTCATGCTCTTGGAGTATTTTTTGTAGCCGGCCCCCTGGGAAGGTTCACCACTGTTCCAAGTTATCTCCATTTGTGGATAATGGCTCTCCTCATGGTTCACTGGAGTTCCAAAGCCTCAGAAATGGCTCTGAAACCCTCCCTAGACCGATACACGTACATGTACATTACTTTGTTTCTAATCTGTTCTTGAATTTTTTTAGATTGTGGCATGATGTGTGGATTTTTGTGATCTGTTAGCGTACTTCACTTTGTCAGACAGCTTCTATTTATGTGATTTCTTGATTCAACAGGTCTGGCAGTAATCAGGCCTGGGTATGGCAAGTGAAATTTAACTCAGCTTTCCAAAAAATGATGGTAAATCACAGTTTATTCATGATTTAGCATGGGAGGGGGCAATTACTTTTTCACATAGGTACAGGCAGGTTTGAATAGCTTTTTCCCTTAATAAATGAAATAACAATTTAAAAATTGCATCTTAGATTTACTTGGGTTATCTTTGTGTAATATTAAAATTTGTTCGATGATCTGAATCATTTAATTGTGAGAAATATGCAAAAAAATTAAAAATCAGGAAGGGGGCAAATACTTTTTCACAGAACTATACCAACTGGAGTGACTAGTTTCAGGTGATACACAGAGATAAACCAAATCCTCCTACATAAGTTGTGTCTGTTTATCTGCAGCTCTCTCTCCTCTACAGCCATTCAAAGTACAGAATTTAGACAGCATTTCCCAGCTCCTGAAGGCAGGGAGCAGGGATCTGATGTCACACACTGAACAGCATAGAGCAGGGAGCTGAGTGTAATCTGAGACCCGAGTGGAGGGAAATTACACTCGCCCCATACACAGTCTTAAAGGGAAACATATACAGCTGAGGCTGTCAATCAGTTGCTGTGTGCTGGGGGGGGGCATCTTCTGGGATTGTTTGGTGTTGGCATAGACATTCAGAAATTAATCATGCAGATAGCAAAGCAATGGCCGAGGAGACATTATTCACACTAAGTACACACTATAGAAGTATATGATTTTTTTTCAGTTTTCATTTCAATTTACAACCACTTTAAGCGTTCTAAAAAAGGCTAAAAAACTATTTTTTTGTGTGGCGCATGAAGTGACATTATTTAGGTATGATCAGATGGCTTTAACACTGGTCATTGGAGGACTGTTGGATGTTTAGACTTGATCCTACCATGCTCTAAATCAGCCTTTTTCAACCAGGGTGCCTTGATGTTTCTTCAGGGGTGCCTTGGCAAAATGCCTAAAAATTGATCCAACATTGTATACAAGCCAGCAGGTGGATCAAGTCTGCCTTTTAGTTACACAAAGCCACTGGTTTTCCTTATGCACCATGCTGGGTGACATTAGCTTACAGATGGACAGAAATTGAGGGAGAAGATAAACATTGGAATACTAGTCAGTACCAGTGTGCAAAAGTGTATTTGCTTTAGAAGAATAAGTCACTTCTAATGTTAGGTGTCTTACGTGTGGATGTTGCTGCATTGTGTAAAGCTATTAGAATAGTTGTTTATATTTTAGAATGGGGTGTCTCAAGACTGTCCATAATTTTAAAGGGTGCCTTGATGGAAAAAAGGTTGAGAAACACTGCTGTAAATTGTTTGGGCCACTATTTGATGAGATTTTATCACCATTTTTCCTTACTCCTGTTACCTGGAGATGTCTGCAACCCATAAAGAATGTTGCCTGAAATTGGCGTCAGGCAACATCAACATCAAATTGGCGGATCAAGCATCTATCATCTATAACCAACTTTTATTATACTTCTGTATTTATAGTGCATAGAACAAAGAATAACTATTAGAAATTAGAACGTTTTCCCTTTTACAACCACACCTTTAATACAAATGTATCCTGTCTCTCGGAGTAAAGTTCCACGCTAACGATTTAACTTGTAGTGTTAGCAGTAAAGTATGTGGGATACATTACAAAGGAATGTGTAATTGCTCTCTGTCTTCATTTGGTTTGCACTGGCTGTCGGCATATCAGTAGGTCTCCCTTGTCTTGGCTGACAGTAATTTAGTGTTCCTAGAAAACATGTCAGATGCAAACAACAGGCCAAGATATCTATGACATGCAGCAATTACTACATATGTGGCACCTAAGCACAATGTAGCAACTGTTTCAAGGCACATTTCGCTGATACAACACAATGAAGGTATGCAGCTGAGCCTCAGTGACAAGAAAAATGTTCACTTACAGCACAATAAGATACAGAAAGGATTTCCACATTGTATAAGCTGCCATTGGGTCAGGAGGTGAAACCCTACCCATAGAACAAGGTGAGTCTGCTATGTCAATGGTCAAGAATCAGCCTACTTTATATTATCCAGGTGGCACAGTGCTGTAGTGGGTAGCACTTTCGCCTAGCAGTAAGAAGGGTCACTACCTGCCTGGAGTTTGCATGTTTTCCCTGTGCCTGCGTGGGTTTCCTCCGGGTACTCCGGTTTCCTCCTACACTCCAAAGACATGCTTGTAGGTTAATTGGATCCTGTCTAAATTGTCCCTAGTATGTATGAATGTGAGTTAGGGACCTTAGATTGTAAGCTCCTTCAGGGTAGGGACTGATGTGAATGTACAATGTATATGTAAAGCTCTGCGTAAATTGACGGCGCTATATAAGTAACTGAAATAAAAAATAAAAAAAATTCCTAAATACAGCAAGAACATGATGGCCACCAGATCTCACATCTGTTTTCAATAAAAAAAAAAATAAACGACCCAGTGGTACTTCCATGAATACAAGCACAAGAATTCATCATAACTGTCCTTCTTTTGGATTGACCATTGTCCCATTTTGCTCCATACTCGGAGCCTCTCCCTCTGTCTTTCTCAATATACACAGCCTTTATTAAGAAAAAATGTCAAGTATTACAAGGGTCTTTAAAGTATATTGTAAACCTCTGAAATGTAAAAAGATCATATCCCTCTATAGTGTATACTAGCCTCAATCCAAAGTATGATTTCTGTCAATTTCCCTCTGCTATCTGCACCTCTGACAGGTTATCCCAAAATCACAGAATCTTGGGAGACAGCCCTGCCCCTCCAACCAATACACAGAAGGTGATTGACAGCCCCAGCTGTGCATGTTTCCCTATGAGGCTGTGTAGAGAGGGTGTGTCCTTTCCCACCACTCAGATCTCATATTACACTCAGCTCCCTACTCTATGCTGTGCAGTGTGTGACATTATATCCCCACCCCCCACCTGCTGGAGCTGAGAAATAGCATTTGTTCCATGTGTTTTAGAAGACTGTAGAGAAGAGAGGGCTTCAGATAAACTGGTATAACTTATGTAGGAGGATTTGTTTAATCTCTGTGTATCACCTGAGGCCTGTCACTTCAGTGGGTATATTGAAAAGAAATAAGTGGCCTCACAGGGTAGGATCAATGGGTTTGAAATTTAGAACAAATTTGTACCATCATCCAAAATTTAATGGAATAGAGGTTTTGGAGCCTGGTCCCAAAACAAGGCTCACCAGAAGCAAGGAGGCAAATGGACTATCTCAGTACAATATAGAAAAATGTGCAAATAGAGTGTATGGACAGAAATAAATATTTACAAAAAATGTATTAATATAAAATACATGACAGTAGAATTAAAACACAGGTGACTTGGTCATACATAGTACTTCTACTAATTTCGCGGGATGAACCGCTTCATCAGGAAATACATCTGTAAGTAGACATAAAGTCAGTGACAAAGCTGTTTACTCTGGGACTTGGGTAAGCAGCCTTATATTTATATTTTCATTACCCCTTTCCCCCCTTCTAATCAATTGTATTATTCATAAAACCCCCCTATGTATTGTTGGCTATTTTGTCACTGACTTTGTATCTACTTACAGATGTATTTCCTGATGAAGCAGTTCATCCCACGAAACTAGTAGAAGTACTATGTATGACCAAGTCACCTGTGTTTTAATTCTACTGTCATGTATTTTGTATTAATAATTTTTTTGTAAATTTTTATTTCTGTCTATACACTCTATTTGCACATTTTTCTATATTGTACCGAGTCCATTTGCCTCCTTGTTTCTGGGGACCAGGCTCCCTAACCTCTATTCCATTCAGTGAGTATATGTTAGGGTTTACAACCACTTTTAGGTGAAAAGTAAAAATGTTTGAGATAGAACAGGGAATGGTTCAAATATCTGTAAATTGTTTGTCATCTGTGTCCCATTGGGTAGATGTTCCTTTAGTTCCAATCCCATAAAGGCAACAAGAAGGGAAATAAGTTAGGGAAATACCCTCATAGAGATAATGATCACCAGGATAATAGAGAAGAACAGACTCAGGAAGAAACAAAAATCTGGCAGGGTTGCCAATCCTTTCCAAAACTACACCAAAAAAGGTTTGACCTTATATACAGTTTAAAGTGTATTTCCACTTTTGAGACCAAATTAGGAAAACACCTACTTTATATTTGTTACATGTTCCCATAAACATATCAAAGTTTAATAAACATATCATTTTGAAATTGCTGGCTACCTTTTAAGTTTAAAAAAAAATCATTCCATGCTCTCCCAGCTATATGATGTTTGGAAGACGTGATGATGTCACGAAACGCGTAGGGCGGAGCCAGACGACGCGCTGACGTCACCCCCAAGCGAGCTGCTTTCCAGTAGGACAGGTTTGTCCGTGCTCCGGTGGCCACGGAGCCGGACTTAAGGCTGCTGTTCCATTGACAATTTATGCCCTGGGTTGTTGGAGTGGTTGCTGATGAGACGACCTCTGGTGGACATCGCTGGCAGTTTCCATTTAACTCTAAAGATTCCTGCTTGCTGTGATCCTCTGTGGTGGGGGATCATGGCCTTTTGGTAAGGAGTAACCCCTTCCATACCTGGTGGCGGACCCCCCTTTGTCATCACAGATTTTCATTTTCATCATTTGGACTTTATAATTTATTGTTGGTGATTTGAATTACACTCAATTTGAATCTTTTTGATGTTTTATTTTTATGGACTTTTTCACAACCCTTCACTGATGGTTTACCCTATGGACTTTTTTATTTATTCTATTATTTATCCTTATGCTTATTTACAATTGATGTTTTTGTAAGGTTTGCTGCTTTTCACAGTTTATATATTGTTGCACCTGGTTTTAAGCGCAGTTTTTTTCACCATTTTCCAATGTTTTAGGAGGGGGCTGTGGAGTAATGTTTAAGGGCTCTTTCACACGGTGTGTATCAGTGATGATCTGCCCCGTGAACACCCGCTTGCTCAGCGGGGATCGCTTCGCCGATCCCCGCTGAGCAGGAAAATGACAGGTCCGTCGCTGCACACTGTGCAGCGATGGACCTGTCAGAGCGCCACTCTCCCCTATGGGGGATCGGATGATGACGGACCGTAGTGTCCGTCGTCACCCGATCTGATCCGAAAACGGATGGAAAAGTAGGGTTTTCCTCCGTTACACTTTTCGGATCGGAGCGGGTAGGATGTCAGCGGACATGTCACCGCTGACATCCGATGCTCCATAGGGATACATGTATGTCCGTTTTTCACCCGAAAACGGAAGGATGAAAAACGGACATACGGATCCCCCGTGTGAAAGAACCCTAATACAATTAACCCCGTCTGTACTGTGTTCTAATTAATTATCAGGTAAACTAGATTTGAATACTGTCTATGCTAAGAAAAGGTTAAAAATAGAGAAATGACTCTTCTACGTATGTTAATGAGGTGTAGCTCACCCTGTGTATGGACAGACACATTGTGGGGTTCATCTACTAAAGTTAGAGAGTGCAGAATCTGGTGCAGCTGTGCATGGTAGCCAATCAGCTTCTATCTTCAGCTTGTTCAATTAAACTTGGACAAAAAAAAACCTGAAAGATGATTGGTTTCTAGGCAGTGCTGCACCAGATTTAGAACTCCACTATTTTAGTAAATAACCCCCGAGACTGTCCAGAAATTCTTAGAATCAGCCATGATGCCATTACCTTAGAAACACCCACAAGGAAGGAAAAATAATTTTTTTATAGGTGTGCTGAAGTAACACCTAAGAAACATATAGTGGGGTTGTACCGAATTTGATTGCAAAAGTGGAAATATACTTTAGGCATAATAGGCAAATGCTGGTATCTCAGTGCTTGGCAGATTTATCAGCTATGTGTGCAGTCAATGTGATAACCCATAGGCCACATCTAATGACAACTTTAAGGCCTCTTACACACTGCAGCTTTAAAAAGCTCAGGAAAACTTTTTTTTTTTTACTGAACTAAATTACGGCCCATTCCTTGTAATGGGCCTATGCACACAGGTGCGTAAACAAGCGCTGTGTATTCTTCAGTAAAAAAAAAAAAAATCTGCACAAATACCCATTGACATATTGTGCAGAAGGAGAACGCAATAATACGCTTTCACACAATTACGCAAAAATGCATGTAAAAACACACAAATACATACAAAAAAAAGTCTAAAAAATGTAGATGCTCAAACAGCAGTATCATGTGCAAGAGGCCTAATAGTCCGTTGTTTTAGCAAATAGGTCCTACAGGAGGCAAAAGTTTGCCATACACCAGTAGAATTTGCTTTAAACATTTGTATTGAAATTCAGAAAAATCAGTCATCAGGGCATTCAATCATGCCATCATTGGGTCAATTAATTTCAATACAAACCCCCTAAAATTTCATCCAGACCTGCTATTTGAATGGAATCCCAGACATATTAAACCTATTTCTTTTGTGCCTAGAACATGCGCATTACAAGATGTGTGATTGTTCCTGAACGAAAACCACAATTCACATTTAAGTTGGACATACACACATTAAAATTCGGCCGATTCAACGGGAACCAGATACATTTAGATCTGTTTTTGGGCAGGGTGATTGTACTGAAGTTGATAGACTTCAGTATAACCAGGCTGTTGGTTTTTTTTTCACCCGATCACTGCTGGCAGCTATAGCAGCCAGCAATGATCATTGTATTTTGCCGATGGTGAAGGCTCCCCCTGCCAGAAGAACACAATAGCGCTGCGGGAGAGATTTAAGCAATTTTCTTTCTTTCAACTCCTGGTTGAAGGACATAAAATTACATAGTGTATGGCTGGCCTTAGAATTACATTTCTATAAAAAAAATTTTTATCCTGCTCTTTCCAATTTTCTCATGAGTACAGCAAAAACAAACATTGGTTTGATAACCATTCAAAAATCAAATTAATTTTCTGAAAATTAAATTTTTTGAGAGAAACTCTATTGCCCCGTACACACGGTCGGACATTGATCGGAAATTCCGACAACAAAATCCATGGATTTTTTCCGATCGATGTTGGCTCAAACTTGTCTTGCATACACACGGTCAAGGTGTTGGAAAATCCGATCGTTCTGAACGCGGCGACGTAAAACACGTACGTCGGGACTATAAACGGGGCAGTAGCCAATAGCTTTCGTCTCTTAATTTATTCTGAGCATGCATGGCACTTTGTGTGTCAGATTTGTGTACACACGATACAACGGATTTTGTTGTCGGAAAATTTTATAGCCTGCTCTCAAACTTTGTGTGTCGGAAATTCCGATGGAAAATGTGTGACGGAGCCCACACACGGTCGGAATTTCCGACAAGAAGGTCCTATCACACATTTTCCGTCTGAAAATCCGACCGAGTGTACGGGGCATTATAGTGTATAGCTAGCTTAAGTGAGTTTGTAATGTAGTAATGACACATTAGTCAGATTAATTTTTATTTCTTAATCCAGTTCCAAAAGGACCACTCACCTATTAACTCTTGGGTGTACAAGGACCCCTAAACAGAACATCAGTACCTTTATACTACTTCTTTTTTAGGATGCTGATGTCTCCGGGGGGTTGGAGTCTTGTCCCATAAGCCACAGTAGTCTTAAAGCGGGATCCTCATTGAAACCCACTGTCACCCAGTGGGTAGGGAGCAGTGTGAGGCCAGCTGACACTTGGTGGTGAAGTGCTCAATCATACTTTGATTAGGGGAAATTAATAACTATTTTATTCACTTGCCTCTAAATATGGAATTTATTTTCTATCCAAGTTTACTTGGAATGATACTGCATTTACTTCTGAAAATGCTCAGCACCAGGGCCAGATTAACATAGGGGCTATTGGAGCTGCAGCTCCTGGCCCCTTACCTTAACCACTTCAATACCAGGCACTTTCGCCCCTTCCTGCCCAGGACAATTTTGAGCTTTCAGAGCTTTCACACTTTGAATCACAATTGCGCGGTCATACAACACCGTACCCAAACTAAATTATTATCATTTTCTTCCCACAAATAAAGCTTTCTTTTGGTGGTATTTGATCACCTCTGCGGTTTTTATTTTTTTGCTAAACAAACTAAAAAAGACTGCCATTTTTGAAAAAAAAGTTTTTCTTTGTTTCTGTTATAAAATTTAGTTTTCTCCTTCACCGACAGGCACTCATGAGTCGACACTGATGGGCACTGATGAAGCGGCACCGATGGGCACTGATGAGTTGGCACTGATAAGGTGGCACTGATGGGCACTGATGAGGTGGCACTGATATGCAGCACTGATGGGCACCGATAGGTGGCACTGATATGCAGCACTGATGGGCACTGACAGGCAGCACTGATGGACACTGACAGGTGGCACTGATGGGCACTGACAGGTGGCATTGATGGGCACTGACAGGTGGCACTGATGGGCACTGACAGGCGGCACTGATGGGCACTGATAGGCGGCACTTATTCGCACTGACAGGTGGTATTGATGGACACTAATAGATGGCACTGATGGGCAGCACTGATTGGGCAGGTACTGACAGGTGTTAATGCTGGGCACTGATTGGCACTATGATAGACACTGATTGGCACTATGGTAAGCACTGATTTGCACTGTGGTGGGCACTGATTGGCACTTTATTGGGCACTGGCAGGGGGTTATGATGGGGCACTGACTGGGCACTGATTGGCAGCTGATTGGCACATTTGATGGGTGCTGTGCTGATAATCAGTGTGCTGATAATCAGCACAGACCATAATCAGTGTGCTGATTATCAGCACAGACCCCCCCCCCCCCTCCGATCGGCTCTCCCTGTCAGTGCGAACCGAGGAATGCCATTTACTGGCATTTCCTGGTTCTCGCGATGATCAGCTGTGATTGGTCACAGCTGATCACGTGGTAAGAAGCCTCTGTCAGAGGCTTCTTATCACGATCGTAGATGCGGCGTGTCAGACTGACACACCGCACTCGCGATCGCTGCGTGCCCCCACGGACGCCCGCCGGCATGTTACCCTGCTGAACATCATATGACGCCCAGTCAGAATAACAGAACCACTTCCCGGCCGTCAATCTGTTATAGGCCGGGCGGGAAGTGGTTAAGATAGGCCCATTTAAAAGAAAAAAAATCACAAAAACAAAACAAAAAAAAAAAAGATTGACTTTGAGGGTCGTGGCTCGGTGACCAGGGGTCACATAGAGCCCAAATTTAGGGGGTATGTAGATGAGGGGTTACCCCACTACTGGTCAAAATTTGGGGCTCCTATCACCTATGGTCCTGGAGATACGGAGCTCCTTGCGCAGCCTGTCAGAAGCTACATACTGAGCGGCCAGTTTAAATACAAGCTGGCACACTCTGTTTGCAGCAGACTGAGAGGATGAGCTCACAGTGCCTTTCCTCACTTCTTGTCAGAGACACTGAGCTCAATGGACAGCTTGGAGCCTGTAGAGCAGTGGTTCTCAACTCCGGTCCTCGGGACCCACCAACAGGTCAGATTTTAAGTATTACCTTGGGGAGTTGCAGACTAGAATACTGCAATCACTGAGCAGCAAGTGATATCACCTGTGATGTATTTCAGCTATCTTGCAAACCTGGCCTGTTGGTGGGTCCTGAGGACTGGAGTTGAGAACCACTGCTGTAGAGTTTGATAGGCAGCACCGCCTGTCAAACTCGCTCGCGGTAGCAGCATAGTCCAACAATGTAAAACTGCCATTCAGCAATGTAAAAGCAAAAAAGGAGGCGGTAGCACCTAATGAACGCCTGTCAGATGCTGCTATACCACTTGTTGAAAAGCAATACACCACAGATCACTTTTCAGAGGACAGTAAGCATTACTGCAAATGTGAAAGAAACTTGAAACACATCATCCATTTCACACTCACCACCAACCAGGTCACTCCCCAGCCACTTCCCAGGTTGGCCACCTCCCTTCAACTTATATCACAGGTGACCATTTCCCAACCTGCAGATGACAGACCCTACTACAAAAGATATCACTCCCAGTTACTCCCCTTACCCACCTCACCCGCTGATTGGTATCCCTCCATGACCACCTCACAGCCCCCTGCTGACAGACCTCTCTCCCCAGCCTGTCCAGATACACCTTCTCACCTGCTGACCTATGGATGGAAGAATCACTCCCGCAGTGTTATTGAATTCTGCCAGTGGGGAGCCTTCCCAACCCACAGAATACAATGATCAGTGTTGCTAACTATAGCTGGCAGCACTGACTGTTTTGTGAAAAACCCGACAGGCTGGTTGTACTTAAAGTGGGGTTCCACCCAAAAAAACAAAAATACCTGAAAAATTCTAAAAAAAAAACAAAACATTTGGATATTTTTTTTTTTTACTTACCTCTAAATGCCTGTTGCTAGGTGGTCCCTCGTAGTCTGCCTCTTCCTTTGCCTGGGCTGGTGACATCACTTCCCCCTCGGCACAGGAAGGGCTCTGCTCCCTCCCTCCTGTCAATCATCTGGGACCCATTACAGGTCCCAGGTGATTGAGCGGCCAATTACGGCGCACGGCGCTGCTCGCGCATGCGCAGTGGGTGCCAGGCTGTGAAGCCACAGCCCGGCGCCCACAGTTGAAATGCCGACGAGCGGAGGGGGGGACGAGCGGGGAACTGGACCCAGGGACAGGTAAGTGTCCAATTAAAAGTCAGCAGCTGCAGTATTTGTAGCTGCTGACTTTTAATTTTTTTTTTTTTTTAATGGACCCCCTGGGTGGAACTCCTCTTTAAGTCGATTAATAGATTGACTTGTGTACAACCAGCTATCCCATACATAGATTGACTATGGCTGGTCTCTGCTTAATTGGCTTAATTTCAATCCATGTATGGCCCACTTAACCACTACGCAATCCTTCCACAAACCTTTACATTTTTCCTTCCCAGATTCCTACATCCTTGTCACCTGTACATAGTGCCCACTGTCATACCCTCCACACTCCTCTCCTATACATAGTGCCCACTGTCATACCCTCCCCATTTCTCTCCTATACATAGTGCCCACTGTCATACCCTCCACATTCCTCTCCTGTACATACTGCCCACGGTCATACCCTCCACACTCCTCTCCTGTACATACTGCTCACTGTGATACCCTCCACACTCCTCTCCATACTGCCAACTGTCATACCCTCCACACTCCTCTCCTTTACATACTGCCAACTATCTTTCTCTCCACACTCCTCTCCTGTACATACCACCCTCATAATACCTTCCACACTCCTCTCCTGTACATACTGCCCCTATCATACCCTCCACACTCACTCCTCTCCTGTACATACTGCCCCCATCATACCCTCCACACTCCTCT
Organism: Lithobates clamitans; assembly: GCA_037952925.1. Lineage (NCBI taxonomy): Eukaryota > Metazoa > Chordata > Amphibia > Anura > Ranidae > Lithobates > Lithobates clamitans. The sequence goes on along the minus strand of JBBGZY010001221.1, from coordinate 1,173,585 downwards.
CCTGTACATACTGCCCACTGGCATACCCTCCACACTCCTCTCCTGTACATAGTGCCCACTGTTATACCCTCCACATTCCTCTCCCTCACCTACACATACACCTTACACATAAAAACAGTTCTGTCACTTCCACGCATGCTCATTCGCATCCTATCTCTCTCTAAACCCCCCTCTATCTCTCATCCTCCCTCCCTTACCCCTCACCCCTCTCTCATCTCCTTTCTCTCTTTCTCATCCTCCCTCTCTCTATTCAATTTAATTTGTTATAACAAAAAATTGTTTGCATTTTTAATTATCATTTTTTTATTTTTATTTTTTTTTAATAAAAAGTCCCACCATAATCCTCAGCACCAGGCCCATGATGTTCTTAATCCAGCCCCGCTCAGCACTACCAAGGGATACATACTGCCATACACATAAAGATTTCTCCTGTTTAGCCTAGCTGGCGGACTGGGCTGAACTTTATAGATTCTACCATTGACACTAAAACATGTGGATTGGTTGCTGTCACTGTTAGGCTGACTCTTCTCCAGCCAGCTCCTTCAATGGCTTAGTCAAGCTGGATGGCGTCAGCAGGGCCAACTACAGCTTACATTTTGGCAATTTCATAGGAATCAGCCAAAATTCGAACCATGTATGGCCAGCGTAAAGTGTTACTAAACCCAGGACCCTGCAATTATTATATCTGGTCTCCCACAGTACACACAACATGGAAATGGTCGGTGTAATGCAAGGTAGATTAATGGGCGCCATACACTTCTTGAATGCAAAGAGATTCATTGTCTCTTAAACAGAACTGTGGGAGAGAGGGTTAGAGCCAGGACACCCTTTACAGTACTAGATGCAATGTTAATTGGCAGACTCCGAGACTTCTATAGGTAGACAGCCATGGAGGGAAAGGCACCCAGCCAGACACCACATCTGCATGTGTAGACACAATGTCTCCTATGGCAACAATCTTGAACAGTTTCTAACAAAGGTTGCAATGAACTCTTTCACTTCATAATCTCCTCTTTCGATCTTCACTCAACTGAGCTTCCAGTCTATCACCTAGACCCACTGATCCACTGCCACGGGATCTCCTGAGCTCTTCCAATCTTCTCATTGAGTATCTTCTTTAAGCGTCACCCCCGTGTCCCTGCTGGGTCCCTAGCTTGGCACTCACATATACTCCTCAAGCGTCACGCCACTGGCCTGCTCGGTCCCTGGCTTGGCACACAAGACTGCTCTGCAAGCGTCACCTCCGCTGGCTGGGTCCCTGGCTTGACACCTGCTGAAGTTTCCCAATTCTTTACCCTTCCCGGTTGGTGAGAATACTCCTCTGGTACTTTCTCCAGCTACTCACTGTGGTCCCTGGTAATAAGGGGGATGGTCCCTTAGTGGCGACAGATTTCCCTCTACCTTTGACCACGACAGGTTCTCCGGCCGGCAGAACCGTCACTTCTGGTTGAACTGCAAGCCGCAGTCCCAACCCTGTGCTGCTCTCCTGCTTTTGGATAGGCCCTCAGACAGCCTAGAAGCCAGATGTCCCCAGAAAAGTCCTCAGATCTCTGGCCTAGCAGCCAGGGGCAGCACAACACACGTCCACCCAGACAGCCGTCCAGGTGGCACAGAACCCTGATCATTTGACCTAACCCAAATAAATAGGCTCTCCCAGCAGGCCAAGGGACCCAAGAAGATCCCTGCCCATTGGCTGAGATACCTAATCTATTCCTAATCTGTCCTTGTAATGCCCTTGTCTTATCCAATGCCATCATATAACCGGCCATCTAGTCACAGAAGAGAGAAGTGCAACAATTCCAGAATTAGGGTGGAATCAATTGATCTCCTATCAATTGGCCAAGTCAACTATACCTGGCAGGTAAATTTATTAGCAACCCTGCCTAAACATCAGGGTGCTACATCTGGTTAAAGCATGTAGCAGGATTTTTCATAATACCCTGTCTGTTCTATGAGGTTGCAGGACCCCTCACCCTCTGTCTGAACAGTACTGATTGGCCCTGTGCTGATCACATGCATCCTCAAAAAAAAAAAAAAAAACTTCTCTAGCAATACACACCAAACTGAGCATGTGCAGAATGACGCCAAAGGTTCTGTCTAATCAGGAGATGGCTTGGGGACAATGTCAGGATCAAACAGCTTTTTTACACAATGCAGAGGATTAGCCCCTTAGGTTCCACAGTGAGTATAACAAGCATGATTTACTGCATATGCAGACTGATTTTACTGTTTTGGGTTTAGTAACACTTTAGGACAAGCCTCAGGTATTCATGTATACAAAGCCTTATCATACGTCCAAAAATGTCTGCATTTTTATTTTTATGAAGCCTATGGATGATTATCAGTTATCAGTATGGATGATGAGACTCCTGCTGCTGTAGCAAAACCAGGAGCCACCACAATATTTTGTATAGCTCTCCAAATTAGCAGTGCAAGCACAGTGATATACAGGAAATAAACAATATTAAACATTTCTTCTTTTTTGTTATTTGAACAGGAGGACTTGTTTCTGAGCCATTACATAGAAAGACCCACAAGCTCAGCTAAATGAAGTAGAGAGGATGACAAAACTGTATTCTTGGCTTTTCTTCCCCCCTAAAAACACCCTGAATACAAGATCGATAGCACTTCCAACCTTTGGTTCTCACTGTACACAGTCACAGGTATTCTCCAAGAGCTTAAAAAAACTTTGCTCCCAGAAAACATAACAATTTGTTTCTCTTTGTGAGAACACAAGATCTGTGTATCTGAATGCATATCCAAGACTGAAGCAAAACTTCATCCAAAAACTGTATCTATAAATTCAATCTAAGGAGTCATGTTTTAGGTTACAGTGAAAAGAATGTGGCTTACGCTACTTTAGAAGATTTCACATTCCTTTTTTTTAGTACAGCATGTATAAGGCAACAACTGCTTGTTCTTCCACACTTAAAGAAGAACTCTGAATTATCCCAGTGCAGTGTCCTTGCTGTTTGGCTGTGGCTACTGTTGGCTGCGTGGCCAGCGCTGGAGGAACAGATGTGTCTGCCAGAGAAGATTGGCTATCCCATGTGCTGTGTTTATGCTGTGCATTGAGATATAGTTATTTGGAGAGTACGGCCATTACACAGCTCAAAATTCCTCTGATTCCATGAACCATGGGTGGCCTTCACCACCACACAGCTTAACAAACCTTGACTGAAAATCAAAGCAGGAAAGAGGAAAATTGTCAATCAAACAGTCAATGCATCCAATCAGAGCTTTGTATTTAATGAATGGATACAGACCCCAATGCCATCCGCCTGCTTCTCCTCCTTAGCCAATCAAAGTATCATTTATTCATAGAATACAAAGCTCCCTGTGAATAGCTGAGCAGCACTCAACCCAACTCAATTTTGTCCTGGGAGCAGAACAGGAATTTCCTATCCCACTTCCGGAACACAGTGCTGTATACTGTATGTAGCTGAGGCTAGTAAGCAAAATGTTTGATCCAAGCAAACTATTTGAACTTCACTAAAACCTGGAGTTCTCCTTTAACAATTATTAACAGCTAGAAACTCTCATATTCATGCATGTTAAACACCCTAAATGTTCATCGGTAGGACAAATGCCCAAACAGCCAACTGAGCTCATCCCTACACAGAGCTGAGCTCATCCCTACACAGAGCTGAGCTCATCCCTACACAGAGCTGAGCTCATCCCTACACAGAGCGGAGCTCATCCCTAGACAGAGCTGAGCTCATCCCTACACATCAGTTGAGTTGAGCTGAAAATACTTGATGGTCTAATATCTATGGTAAATTGGCATTCTTGATGTTGAGATTGGTGTGGTGAAAAGAGGGGAGGATAGGTACATAATCAGCTTCATCAGGTGGGCTCACGTCTTCTATTATGTATCATTGATAAATGTCTCCAGAGGGTGAACAATGATCCTTGGGGTCCATGATACACTCCCCCCAATTCCTCACCCCTCTGTCTCTGTCTCATCTTGCAATCCAGTTAGAAAAAACACACACAAAAAACTGGTGTAACGCTCAGCACTAAAACGTCTGATGATTAGAGATTGTAGGAAGACATGCATAGGTATGCTAGTTCGTCAAAGCAACAATACAAATTATAGAGGTAAAAAATAAAAGTTAAAAAAAAAAAAATCAAAGTCCTGAGATAAAATGAAATGAAATAAACATAGAGTTCTAGGGGATGGGCCCCTGTCAAATCTGAGTCTTTGAAATAAGTGCTGCAGAGGGAGCGAGGCTGCTTCAGGTGCGGGCTGGGAAACCAGATCACTGTAGGGAAAAGGAAGGCAAAAAAGAAAGAGAAGTGCCAGGCAAATCCGAGTGCAACATTTTTTTATTCGGTTACAATACAAAAAATTGTTGACAGTATAAAGTGCGTTACATAGTGCTACTAAGGGAAGGTGCTTTCCACGTCCAGCATCACAGAAGAGCCGCCGGATCACTCCTACACAGAGTTACTTAGCCGGCGTTCTTCCGAGGCCTCTCGAGGCTTCAGCTTCCCACTGACATACGGCGCTCGTCAGTGTTGCCAACTTACCAGATTGATATTTACTAACACGACACCCAAAATTTACTGGCACAGCCAAGTTTTTACCGGCATTTCCACAAGTTACAACATTACAGCATTACAACATTACAACATTACAGTTTTAAATGCAAATTTCAGTATTTAGGCTACAAACAAGTACAATGTGCAATTAGCAATGTGATTTAAGGTAGGTATTAAGGCGAAAAAAGATATTTCTTATTTTATTTCTGATATAGTAAGTAGTTTAGGGTCAGGACTCAGAAGGGCAAGAAATTAGAATGGGCAGGCACTACTTGGCTCCCTTGCACTGCACAATAACCTCACACGACACACTCAGGCACCACCTCCATCAGACCCGCTCCCCGTCTGCGCCACCCGTATACACTGTAGCAGAATGGTCTCGGCTGCCTTCAGACCGAATCTGCGCATGCGCAGTTACGACCGTCACAGCCATATTTTTCACAGGCAACCTTTTCCTGTCATTGGCAATTAGTGGCAGGAGAAAAAATTCAATTTTTTTACTGGCTGCCAGTAAAAATACTGACGGTTGGCAACACTGGCACTCTTCCACAGGGACACCCCGACAGCTCTTGTGTGATGCTGGATTTGGTAAGCACCTATCCTTATTAGTACTATGTAAGTGCACCTTATACTGTCAACAATTTTTTGTATTTTAAACGAAAAAATAATACTGCACTAGGATTTGCCTGGCGCTTCTCTTTCTTTTTTGCAGTCCAGTTGTTGCCTTTCTTTTAAATCAAAAGCCAAATGTTGCTTTTTTTGGGCAGCATTTGATAAGGACTTAATTGTTTGTTGGAGGGAGTAAACCCTCATTCCCATCATCTTCAGAATACTTCCCTTGCTGCCTTAGTACCAATCATTAAATAGAGAAAATTACCTCGCTAATAGTTCTGCAAAAGCTGCTAGCACCACAATTGACAATTACTATGTAAAATACAAGGATCATTAAGTGCTAAGCTAAATAGACATTAGTAAATGTGATCATACATATATGCATAGGTCATGATAGAAAAAAAAAACAAAAGTGAGAACAAAAGGGAATATCTCAAAAGAAAAAGTTCATAACATAAAAGTCCACAGTGGGCCACCAATGATGTACCCATATAGATACAGAGTCCACAAAAGTGCTTGAGATGATGATCAAACCGCAAATGATAGCCACCAATGCGACAATCCCACCACCATGAATAATGAGGGTACCCTTACCAGAAAGTGTGGATTCAAATACCTTACGGTACTGAGTCACACAAGCAGGGGTAAATAGATATCAACTAGGGAAGCAAAGTCGCTCAAGTGCCTGTGATTCCCCACAGCTCTGGTGTAGATGGACACCATCTCTCTCAGATTGACTGCATATAAAAAAAAACACACCAAGCAGTCACTCATAGTGTAAAACTGTCTTAGACACATTTATTAAAAAAGTATAGAACGCTAAAATAAATATGATGTAAGCAGCGCTAGTTGGAATAATGCAATATCTTTGGCAATAGCTGGACACTGACGCGTTTCGTCACTTATCCTCCTTATCATCCTCATAGAGGTGAAAGCCCCCTTTGCTCATTGCATTTATAAAAGTTATAAAAAAATCAACCAGATTTAAGTAATCTGTAACCAGCATTTACAAGGAGTACAAAAGTAGTACCAATCACTCACTGTGTTTGTTCACAGCTGAAGCATAGTAAACTGTGTTTACTATGCTTCACTTTGTAAAAGAACAGCAAGTCACTCAGCACAGACTACTTCCCATTCAATCACAGTCCAGTGCAGCTGGGGCTGCAGATAAAGGAACTGGGGAATCTCTGTCCTCAGTCCCTTTCTCTGTCTTAAAACATCAGACATCAGGTATCTGTTTAGACCCATTATATTTCACCAAAGTCCCTCAATGGGGTTCCTAAAAAAAAGCTGTAAAAAATAATAAAAAATAAAATTGTAAAAAAAAAGTAAAATAAAATAAAATTGTAATCAAATAATAAAATAATAAAAATAAAAACCTACTGACAAAGTCCACTGCCCTGACTGACACCTTCCACTACTCTACTGACACTATTGACTGCTCTACTGAGACCACACATTTTTTATATATAAATATATACATACACACACTCATGTGTCTTTGAGCTTTGGGGTGCACACCCTAATGCAATAGGCTGCACACACCTATGGCTGCATCCCCCTTCTACAGGCAAGGCTGAAGGCTGTTTTTTTACCATTGGTCTAGCAGCCTCACCCTGCTTATTGGCCTGGGAAATAGCTTCACGTCCTGCCCCATAGGCAGCCATACAATGTGAAAATCCATTCTGTATCATAATGAGACAAGATACAATACACTGAGGATTGTGCCTGTATTGCTGAGATATACTAAACTTTTTTTTAGTTTGCCAATATATAAACTTTAAACCGCCAAGAAGACAGAGCTACAGCCAGAGAGACCTTAAAGTGATTGTAAAGATAAATACTTACCTCCACTGTGCAGCTCGTGCAGCCCCGAACCTGCTCTTCTGGGGTCCCCTGGCAGCTCTCGTGGCTCCTCCCCACTTCTGATAATCCCCTCAGAGAAGCACTTCCCTGAGGGGGTCACCTTGCGGGCGCGCTCCTGAGTCCAGCATTCGGTGCCCATAGAGGCCAAAGCAGGACTCGGCCACACCCCCAGGCACTTGCGTCATTGGATTTGATTGACAGCAGCGGGAGCCAATGGCTGCGCTGCTATCAATCTATCCAATCAAGAGCCGAGAACCCCCAGGCAGAGAGACAGCGCGTCCCCTCCGGGTCAAGTTCGAGGGCTCAGGTAAGTAAAAACGGGGGGGCTGGGGGGCCGGTCACTGACAGGTGTTTTTTCACCTTAATGCATAGGATGCATTAAGGTGAAAAAACACGAAGGTTTACAACCCCTTTAACCTCCCTGACGGTATTCCCGAGTGTGGCTCGGGGTTAAATTTCAGCACCATTAGTGGTAACCCCGAGCCACACTCGGGATTGCATTGCAGGATACTGGTGCGCTGTACTTACCTTGTCCCCAGGATCCTGCGATGTCCCCCCCGCGCTGTCTGCAGGCTCTGTCCACCTCCGAAGCCTCTCTTCCCTGCGAGCATCGCAATGCACGGGGGCGGAGCCTGGCGGCAAATTCAAAAAAATGGAAAAAACATAACACATACAGTACTGTAATCTTACAGATTACAGTACTGTATGAAATAATTTCACATCCCTTTCATCCCCAGTGCTTTGTCCTATGCCCTGTATGCAGTTTTATATTATATGTACTGTTCTTTCTGCCTGGAAACTTGAGATTGTCCATAGCAACCAAAAAGCGTCCCTTTACGTCAAAAGTGGCTTTAGACCAGCTAGAAAACAGCAATAGTAAATTAGAACACTTGCAGAACTGAGCGATAGTGAATCGTGGGGAAATTTATTTTATTATTATTATATTATTTTTTTTTTAATCATTTATATTTATTTATTATATTATAATTTATGATTTTGTGTTTCAAACTTCATCATACCCGGGATATCTACTAGACTCTTGGTGGACAGATTTAAGTGTGTTATTGTTAAGAATTACAGGCCTACAATATAAAAAGCAAAATTTCCATGCAAAATAATTGTACCGCTTTCAGCACCTAAAATCTGAAATAATCATACCGCCAGGGAGGTTAACATCACTGGGTGATGCTTTCAATCCAGCAAACAAGCATACATTTGCACACTACACTCTCCTAATGTGGTCCACCAAATCCCTCCTGTGTAGAGTTCCTCCCCATGTCAGTAATAAAGAAGATGAATTTAATGACCTTTCCCCGCCATCTGCATTCTTTTATTTCTTATCATTATCTTTTGTTATGATTGTCCCTTTAAATGGCAAATAGGACATTTTAATGAAATGACGTTATGTTTCAAATGTCATTGTTCTGTAACAGATATTGCTTCACGTTTGTTATATCTACAATCATATTCTTTTTGTTCCACATATGGAGCAAATATTTGACCCCACGATTGCTCCATTTTCTTTGAAACATAACTCTAACCATTCTTAAATGTACCTTTAAACTATTTCATATTGAATTTCCTTTGTCGTCAAAGTGAAGGTATCAAGTGAGGTCATATCTCTCTGTAATATAAGAGATTAATGTTACACAGGAGACCGGCCTGGTGTGGCCACTGTCATAATTGTTACCTCCTCGTCTTTTCCCTCGTACATTGTTCTATTGATAGGAAGGAACAAATCATCCCAACACTCTCATACTTCACAGACTAAAACACTAATAGTGGAGAGAGTAGAAAAGAAAACGTATTTTCTGGATTTTTGCATAAATGGCTCTTATTATGTGAGATACTCTTCAAGAAAGCTAAACGAATAAACATCACAGTCTTGTTTAAAGCAGAACTTCACTCCCTCTATCAACGTTGATTTTTTTCATCCTTATGCTGCTAGCATTAATAAATAGATAGAAAAGTATATCATATTTACTTGCTTTAAACTTGTTTTTTTTTTTAATTTCTTCAATTACTTCCTCTTTTCCAGGCCTAGGCAAATTATGTCATACATCCCAGGAGTTATCAGCAGGGGAGGAGGCGTTGTTTTCAGCTAAGCACCCCTTCCTGCATGCATGCCTGAGCTACATGCAGATAAATTCCAGGAAGTAGATGCTACATGAATCATCTGCCCTTACTCAAGATGACCATGCCCAGAGATACAAAGAAGCATTTTTCAAAGTGATTTCTCAGCAAAATAAAGCATGGAGAAAAGGATGGATGTTTGCTTTGAATATTAAGTCCTCATGTACACTGCTGATGGTAAACAGACGTTCAGAGACAGTCATGTTACAACCAAAATTGTAAATGTAATTTATTTGGATTTTATGTGATAGACCAACACAAAGTGGCACATAATTGTGAAGTGAAAGGAAAATGATAAACGGTTTCTCAACATTTTTTACGAATAAATAAGGGTCAATACTTTGTAGAACCACCTTTCGCTGCAATTACAGTTGCAAGTCTTTTTGGTGATGTCTCTACCAGCATTGCACATCTAGAGAGTGACATTTTTGCCCATTTTTCTTTGCAAAATAGCTCAAGCTCTGTCAGATTGGATGGAGAGCGTCTGTGAACAGCAATTTTCAAGTCTTGCCACAGATTCTCAATTGGATTTAGGTCTGGACTTTGACTGGGCCATTCTAACACATGAATATGCTTTGATCCATTCCATTGTAGCTCTGGGTGTATGTTTAGGGTCGTTGTCCTGCTGGAAGGTGAACCTCCGCCCCAGTCTCAAGACTTTTGCAGACTCTAATGCCGCATACACACGATTGGACATTCCGACAACAAAATCCTGGATTTATTTCTGATGGTTGTTGGCTCAAACTTGTCTTGCATGCACACGGTCGCACAAATGTTGTCGGAAATTCCGAACATCAAGAACGCGGTGACGTACAACACATACGACGAGCCAAGAAAAAAGAAGTTCAATAGCCAGTGCGGCTCTTCTGCTTGATTCCGAGCATGCGTGGAATTTTGTGCGTTGGAATTGTGTACACATGATCAGAATTTCCATCAACGGATTTTGTTGTCGGAAAATTTGAGAACCAGCTCTCAAATTTTTGTTGTCGGAAATTCCGACAACAAATGTCTGATGGAGCCTACACACGGTCAGAATTCCTGACAACAAGCTCACATCTAACATTTCTTGTCGGAAATTCCGACCGTGTGTACGCAGCATAACAGGTTTTCTTCCAATATTGCCCTGCATTTGGCTCCATCAATCTTCCCATCAATTCTGACCAGCTTTCCTGTCCCTGCTGAAGAAAAGCAACCCCACAACATGATGCTGCCACCACCATGTTTTATGGCTTTCTTCTTGCCACTCTTCCATAAAGGCCAGATTTGTGGAGAGCACAACTAATAGTTGTCCTGTGGACAGATTCTCCGACCTGAGCTGTGGATCTCTGCAGCTCCTCCAGAGTTACCATGGGCCTCTTGGCTGCTTCTCTGATTAATGCTCCCCTTGCAAGGCCTGTCAGTTTAGGTGGACGGCCATGTCTTGGTAGGTTTGCAGTTGTGCCATACTCTTTCCATTTTCAGATGATGGATTGAACAGTGCTCAGTGAGATGTTCAAAGCTTGGGATATTTTTTTATAACCTAACCCTGCTTTAAACTTCTGCACAACTTTATCCCTGACCTGTCTGGTGCGTTCCTTGGCCTTCATAATGCTGTTTGTTCACTAAGGTTCTCTAACAAACCTCTGAGGGCTTCACAGAATCGCCGTATTTATACTGAGATTAAATTACACACAGGTAAACTCTATTCAATAATTAGGTGACTTCTGAAGGCAATTGGTTCCACTAGATTTTAGTTAGGGGTATCAGAGTAAAGGAGGCTGAATACAAATGCACGCCACACTTTTCAGATATTCATTTGTAAAAAAAATTTAAAACCAATTATCATTTTCCTTCCACTTCACAATTATGTGCCACTTTGTGTTGGTCTATCACATAAAATCCCAATAAAATACATTTACGTTTTTGTTTGTAACATGACAACATGTAGAAATCTTCAAGGGGTAGGAATACTTTTTCAAGGCACTGTATAAGCCCAAATCTATTCAAAACTTTTCATTTTATTTTGGAGAGTATAGAAGGGTTTAAGCCTCTGATTTTATTGCTGACCGTGTCCCTATTGTGGATAATTTTTAGATTTAATTTTGGATAGAGAAAAGAGAGGTTAGATCCTCAGTTTTCATTACTGTCCATGTACCTACTGGGGAGATTTACCCTCACCTCCTTTCAGGAGAGAAAGTGATAGGAAATCTCTCTGGAAAGGACACAAGCAAAAATAAAAACATTTTAGCAGAGCGTGGAAAGATTGGAAACTCAGAACTCAGTTGCACCATTCTATTAATGGTTTGTAAAGGAAGCAAGGAAGAAATTCCGCAGAAGAGTCACAGATAAAAATAAAAACCTGAAATTGTTAGGCGTGGTTCACACATACAGGTGCAGGGGCACGTTTCCACGTGTTACCTGTAGGACAGTCCATCCATTTCAATAGGCTGCCCTACACACAAGAAACACCGAAAAAAGTCTTTTCCAAAAACATGGAGCACCAAACTGCATGGTGCTGCAGCAATTATTGGCACCACCACGCAGCTACTAAATAGTAGCGCATTCCTGACTGTAAAGCGCGTAAATACAATGTTGGCTGGAGTTGGGCTTTGATTAAAAATTATGCAAAAAATCTATATTTTTTAGAACATTAACATACATTGAAAAGCGTTAAATAGCGTATACTTCTCTTTAAAAGCAACATACGCACGCGCATTTTACATTGCTACATCTTTTATTGCAATTATTGCAACAATAGTTTAATCAATCAGGGTCATTGATATTAAAAGTGAGTAAAACTTTACAATAACATTGTGAAAAAGTGTAGTTAAAATCAGGTATTGTAATAAATGTACCAAGGTGTTCCAAATTAGGAGTGAAAAATCACAGTTTAGTTACCTGATTTTCACAAAAGACATCCGATGGTGTGCGATATGGCTCAATCAAAAGGAATTTTAGAGGATCAAAAAGTTAATTGCAATTGACTAAAAATTAATATTAAAGATTTGGACCTTCATTAACCCAGCAGACTGTTAGCTTACAAATAGGAGATATTTTGCATTGTTGATAATGATCTGCTGCCTTCACTTGTAGGTGCAAACACTGGTCCAGCAAATGAAGCAAACTGAGCAAGACTGGTTATCATCAGAGGTTACCACAAAGGAACTGCTATAAAACTGCATACTGACCATCTTAAACTTGCTAGAGACCATTGGATGTTCCAAAGCTCTACTGGAACAATGCAGTGTTACATAGACAGGTATGCATATAAAAAAAAATAAAGCATGTAAGCATCTAATGCTCAGCTCAACTGTGAATCATGACAAAGGCAGTGAGTGTAAAGGCATTTTTTTCTTATGGTCACAGTAATTTCCTTTTTCTTTTCTTCTTATGTGTTTATTCTGCAAAATACTTATATATCCTAATTCCTATTGTTTCTCCAGTTCATACGAGTTTAACATAGTGATTATTTAGGCATGCAAACACTTTTTATTGCAATTTCATGTATCTAAGGCATAATGTAAACGGGGTTTTTAAAACCTCTCCTGAACGATACAGATGCTTGACAGATAGTAACCGATGTTTAAAAAAACGGAAAATTTCTATCATAATACTTACAGTAATTTTCCTTTCCTGATGGACTCCATGGCAGCAACGTGTGGGTTAAGTCCCGCCTCTACTACCCTATAGGACACTACTCCCATAAATCTTTGCTCCCTGCCCCCGGCCGTGTTCGGTAACTAGCCTACTTCAGCCATTCGGGGAGGGAACTCCTGCTGCCATGGAGTCCATCAGGAAAGGAAAATTACGGTAAGTATTATGATAGAAATTTTCCGTTTTCCTGACAGACTCCATGGCAGCAACGTGTGGGAAATAACTCGCCAAACACACCCGGGTGGGCTAAATGCTGAACAAAAGATTTATTTAACACTGTCAGCCGACAGCACTTTTAAACCAAATTTAACAGAAGATAAGGTTGCTGGCTCAACACAATAATGGGTCATGAAGGTATGAATCGAAGACCACGAAGCTGCTCTACAGATCACATCAGGAGCAACGTGACGTGAGGCCGCCCAGGACGTCGACAGACTTCTTGTAGAGTGAGCTGTAACCGCTCAGGAGGAGCCAAGCCTTTCTCTCTGTAAGCCCATTGAATGGCTTGAACCACCCAAGCCGCGATGGATCTGACAGAAGCTCTAGAGACCCTGTTTTTCCCATGGAATAGAACAAAAAGGAATTCAGATTGACGGAAAGATGTCGTAACTTCCAGGTATTGATTGAGAGTAGCTCCCACATCGAGTGGGTGTGGATCTGGACCTCCAGTGGATTTGAAGGTAGGGAGTGTGATATCCTGGTTCTCGTGAAAGACCGAGGTGACTTTGGGATTTGTCCCAAGCATTGGTATTAGGACCACTCTGTCCGGAAAAAAGGTGATGAATGGTTCCTTGGACCCCAGGGATTGAATTTCCGAGACCCTCTTCGCCGAGGTTATAGCTATCAGGAACGAAGTCTTGAGGGTTAATTCCCTGACAGAGAGATCTGTCAAGTTGAGCAAAGAAATCCAGGACTAACGGAAGATCCCATTTGGGGAATCTAGGTTTCCTCTGTGGCCTAAGTCTGACTGCTCCTTTGAAAAATTGCTGGACCAGAGGGTGCTTGGCCCATGCGACTCCGGAGAAAGCTGATATTGCGGAAACCTGGACACGCAGAGAACTGACGGATAGTGAGATGTCCAGACCCATCTGCAGAAAACTTAGAACGTCCTGAATCGCCAGATTATCACAGGAATTGGACCTGGAAGACATATGGCTGCTAAATTTCGCCCAGATCCTCTCATACACTCGGTTAGTACTATTCCTTCTTGAACTAAGGAGAGTGGGAATTACTTCATCCGGGCAGCTTAGCGCCTCCAACCTTCCCCTTTCAAAAGCCAAGCCCTTAGGCGTAGGTGATCCGGGCAAGGGTGTAGCCTCGACCCCTGAGACAGGAGGTCTGGTCTGGATGGAAGAGGGATCGGATCTCGGACACTGAGGAGTGTCAGGAGAGGGAACCAGGGCCTGTTGGGCCAATAAGGAATTATTGCTAACACCTCTGCTGTCTCTGCCCTGAGCCTCTTCAGGAACTGGAGGATGATTGGAGTTGGCGGAAAGGCATAGGCTCTGTTGAACCACCATTTCTCCGTCAGGGCGTCCACCCCATACGCTTGAGGGTCCCTGTACCTTGAATAGTATCTTGCCATCTTTTTGTTGCAGGGGGAGGCGAACAGGTCGACTTCCGGAAGGAACCCCAACGAAAGAATCCACTTGAATACTTCTTCGTGGAGAGACCACTCGTTGTTGTCTAGGAGCCTCCGAGAAAGAAAGTCTGCCTGAACATTCTGAACCCCCGGAACATATGTCGCTGTCAGATCCTTCAGGTTTTTCTGGGCCCAGGACATAATTGGCTCTACCTCTTGTAGTTAGGAGAGACTTCGAGTCCCTCCTTGCCTTCTTATGTATGCCACTGCTGTGGTATTGTCCAGTCTGAGTAGGACCGAGGAGCCTTGAATGAGATGCCGAAATGCCAGAAGTGCCTGGAAGGCTGCTCTCAGCTCCAGGATGTTTGACACTATCCTTCTGGAGGGGAATTCCCAAGTGCCCTGAGCCACTTCCGCCAGACAGTGGGCACCCCAGCCCCTGTTGCTGGCGTCTGTTGTTATAGTCACCCAAGCAATGGGAAGGATAGAATGGCAGTTGGAGAGGTTCTCCCGTTGGAGCCACCATAGGAGAGAGTGCCTCATGGATGCAGTTATCCGAATCAGCTGGGTCTTGCTGCCTTTCCACTGGTGAAGGAAGCCCTTCTGAAAAGGCCTCATTCTCCATTGGGCCCACCTCACCATCGGAATCGCCGCCACCATAGTGCCAATGATCCTCAGGCATTGGAGAGCGTGAAGATGAGGAGTAGAAAGAGCTGGGTGGATCCTGTCTCTGAATGTCGAGATCTTCTCTTCCGGTAACGAAATGGTGCCTCTGACCGTGTCGAAGAGGGCACCCAAAAACACCAGAGACTGCGATGGGTCTAACTGGCTCTTCTCCTGGTTCAGAATCCATCCGAATTCCTGTAGTGTGGAAATCACTTGCCCTCTGTGTGCTATGAGTTGCACCTTGTCTTGTGCCAAGAGAAGCAGGTCGTCCAGATAGTGATGTAGACGAATCCCCCTGGTTCTCAGGAGAGCTACTATTGCCAACAGCACCTTTGAGAAAACCCGAGGAGAAGTTGACAACCCGAAGGGAAGGCATGTAAATTGTAAGTGAAGGTTGCCCACGGAGAAGCGGAGAAATTGTTGAAAGTTTTCTGCGATGGGAACGTGAAAGTAGGCGTCCTTGAGGTCTATGGACACCATCCAGTCCCCTGGTTGAACTGACTGTTGAATTGTGGAGAGTGTCTCCATCTTGAACCTCTCCTTTTTGATGAAGCGATTTAGATGGGTTAGGTCTATGACCGGTCTCCAGGCCCCACTCTTCTTCTGAACCAGAAAGAGGGGAGAATACATTCCCATGCCTTGCTGGCTGACTGGGACTGGGACGACAGCGCTTTGGGCCAACAAAGATTCTATGTAGGCTAAAAGTATTGTCCTTTTTTCTTCTGATGCCGGAAGAGTAGTGGGTACCCACCTGAGTCTGGGAGGGTCGGTAAAGGTCCAGGCATGACCAGAGGAGACTGTCTTGATTGTCCAGAAGTCGTGAATCGAGGCCGCCCAGACATGCCGAAAGTGGAAGAGACGGGCCCCCACACGGTCTGCCTGAGCGGGCCCACTTTCAAAAGGATTTGGAGGGTTGCCTCTCCCCTTTCGACTCACTACCTGCAGCCTTCTTAAAGGACGATTGCCTTGATTTCCAGGATCTGGAGAATTCCCGGCCTGGTTTGTAAGTACGAGCTTCTCTGGAACGATCTTGATATTGTCTCTTCGGGAAGGATCTTCTTTGGCCTTGCAGGCGTCTATCCTGAGGTAGGAACCCCGACTTCCCGCCAGTAGCCCGTGTAATGGCCTCATCCAGCTTGTTGCCAAAAAGAGAAGAGCCCCCGTAGGGAATTCGGCACCATACCTGCTTAGAGGCTGGGTCAGCCAGCCAAGGGCGGAGCCAAAGAGCCCGCTTGGCGGTGACTGACGAGAGCATTACTCGGGCCGCCAGGCGAATGATGTAAATTGAGGCCTCACCCAGAAAAGCCGATGCTAGCCTTAATTCTTGAATAGGCGAGTTCTTCGCTGTGTCATCTGAAATATTCCTTAGCGTATCTTGAACACTATCCGTCCACACCTCCATAGCTTTGGACAGGGCTGCCAGGGCTAAGGCTGGTTTGCAAGCCATGCCTGCTGTAAGGTACACTTTCCTCAAATCAGCATCAATCCGTCTGTCCAGAACGTCTTTGAAGGACACTGTGTCCTCCAAGGGGAGTGTCACGTGTTTCACTAGCCTCATCACCGCTGCGTCCACCAAAGGAGCTGATTCCAGATGCTTCACTTCTTCCTCCCTAAAGGGATAAAGCTTTGAGATTTTGGTAAGCATGGAGTTTTTCTTCTCCACCTTGCTCCATTCGTCTGTGATGATCTCGCCCAACTCAGAAAAGAAAGGAAAGTTAACTCGCTCCTTCTTTAGCTGTTTAAAGAATTTTCTCTGTTTGGGAGGGACAGCCGTCGGATCCTCCCAATTTAAAGTTTCCCTAATCGCCTTGACCAAGGGAGGTAGCAGAGTGAAGTCAAAACCCACACAGGTATTATCTTCATCCGAGTCACTGTCAGAGTTGACCACTGAAGGGTGACTAGGAACAGAGGACTCCCAGGTGTCCTGCAACTGAGTTTCCCTCACTGGGGAACCTGGTGGCTCTGCCTGAGGGGTAACAGGCCGGACTGCCTCAATACCCTTAAGTGATTCCTTCACAACCCTCTCAACTAGGGCTTTAAGTTGCTGGTCCGAATCACCTCTTTCCCTGGAAGCTTTGGCGAAGCAGGAATCGCACAGCGATTTACCGACAGGTACTTGTGATCTGCATCCCCAGCAGACACTTGAAGAGTGGCTGGAGTGGGCCACTGAGGAGTGCGAGCGCTCCTCACTACGGTGTCCTGATTTTGAGGAGGAGCCGTAATGTTTAGATTTGGAAGAGGTTTGCCGGTGATGCGACTTTGATGAATCACTTCCTTTGTGCGAGCTGCGACGCTGTTGTGACCTGGAAGGGCTAAAGCAGAAGACAGAGAACCACAGAAACAAAACAGAACAGTTAGAAAGAACGATCATCTGCGGAAAAACACCCCCCCCCCACCCACCTAAGGACCCTCGGCAATGGGACCTGCCCTTGTACCTTGTGAGAGGAGGCTGGCCAGAGGCAGGCGGTGGAGAGCTCATGTCTTGAGAGATATCCATCTGACTGCAAAGTTAACGTAAGGCATATAAATTAACTCGGCTGTGAGCCAGGGAGCAACAGCCCTCCTGTATGTAAAGCTACTTACCAGTAGCTGATTCACTGGAGCGTGGGGAAGAGCCAAAAAAACAGCCTGCAGACATTCCCAGGGTCTGCAGGCTATTTTCCCAGTTTAAATAGGGCGCCCCAGTGACGTCACCGCCCGTGACGAGCGAACGCCAGTGCGCATGCGCGATTAGCGGCGATTTGCCGCTATTGCGCATGCGCGAAAACCAAGCCTCGATTTCGTGCCGTCCGCGCATGCGCAGTACGGCCGGACACAAAGTGAAAGTAAGAACGGCGGCTGGAACGCAGGAAGAACCAGCCGCCATGCCTGCAACCACAACAACGGTAAGACAAGGGGGAAAGACACACAAGGGAGAGGAACAACAGGAATTCCAACAGAAACTGCTGCCATGATAGCAAGGAAACATCTCACCAATCCCACCACGATCGTCAGGCCGAAGGTAAACACCGGACTTTCCAGGGGCAACAAGGGGTCACCTGCTAATAGCTGGCTATCCAACCCATGCGCGGCCTCGCCTGCCAGTGGCCAGGGAAAACGGCCTCTTCCTGCGCCTCTTCCAACGCCCCACTCCATACCCTGCTAATAGCTACGGCCTAGCGGAGTTAATGCGACTTTTCCCGATCCAAGTCGCAGCTCGGCCAATCCTTGATCGTGGGGATAAACATCTTCAGGTAGGAAGACCAACACTAGGTCTTGCGAGGAGGACAAAAAAAGAACACGGCCGGGGGCAGGGAGCAAAGATTTATGGGAGTAGTGTCCTATAGGGTAGTAGAGGCGGGACTTAACCCACACGTTGCTGCCATGGAGTCTGTCAGGAAAGTCAGTTTTACACGTTTAACCATGTTTAGCCGCATTTGTGCTTAGAATCGTTTTTCTTCGCAAACAGTCAAAAAAATCTCCATTAAAAATGGCTGTAAACGAAACGCTGCTAAGCGTGAGTTACCGCGTTTACACACATTTACACAAATTTACACACATTTACAAGGCATTTCAAATGCCCCTGAACATCTGTCCTGAACGCATTTTTTTGCTTTCCAAAAAATGCTTCTAAACTTAACTGCCTAGAAACGACTATAAACGGCCCTGTGTACATGCACTGATAACATAACATAGAGGAGAGTTCAGGGGCAGCTGAAAAAAATGCCCAACTGCTCCTAAACGTCCGTTTACCAGCAGCAGTGTATATGAAGCCTTACATGTCTTTAACCACATTTTTGCTATAGGTCTACCTAATTGCAGTTATTCCGTACTCTTATGCCGTGTACACGGACTTTTCGGCAGCAAAAGTCCGACGGTCTTTCAGACGGACTTTCGACGGACTTTCTAACGAACTGACTTGTCTACACACGATCACACCAAAGTCCGACGGATTTGTATGTGATGACATACGACCGGACTAAAATAAGGAAGTTGATAGCCAGTAGCCAATAGCTGCCCAAGTGTCGGTTTTCGTCCGTCGAACTAGCATACAGACGAGCGGATTTTTCGACCGGACTCGAGTCCGTCAGAAAGATTTGAAACATGTTCCAAATCTAAAGTCCATCAGATTTTTGACAGAAAAAGTCAGCTGAAGGTCCGATGAAGCCCACACACGGTCAGATTGTCCGCCGGACCTGGTAGAAAAGTCTGCTCGTGTGTATGCGACATTACTCTTGGACCTTTCCGCTGCCTTTGATACAGTTGACCACCCCCTCCTCTTTAAAAAACTCAATTTGCTTGGTCTCCATGGCTGCACTCTCCATTGACTTGAATCTTACCTATCTCATTGCACCTTCAGTGTGACTTAAAACTCCACTTCCTCTTCTCCAACTCCTCTTACCGTTGTTGTCCCCCAAGGTTCTGTCTTTGGACCTCTACTATTCTCGATCTACATATCTTCCCTGGGTCAACTGATAACCTCCCATGGCTTCCACTACCATGTTGATGACAAATCTATCTCTCTGCCCCTCAGCTCACCCCATCAATCTCCTCACACATCATTGATTAATTGACAACAGTCATATCAGCCTGGATGTCAAATCACTTCCTAATCACTGAATCTATCTAAAACTGAGCTCTTAGTATTTCCTCTCCCACGTGCCCCTTCCCCTGACTTCTCTGTCAAGATCAATGGCACATCTATCAGACCGTCCCCACATGCCAGGGTGCTAGGGGTAACCTTAGACTCTGAACTGTCCTTTGAGGCCCACATACAATCCCTGTCTAAATCATGCTACCTTAGCCTCCGCAACATTTCCAGAATATGCCCCTTTTTAACTAATGACACCACCAAGCTTCTAATTCACTCCCTGGTTATCTCTCACCTCGACTACTGCAACTCCCTCCTCATTGAATTACCTTTACATAGACTATCCCCCCTTCAGTCCATAATGAATGCCGCTGCAAGACTCATCCACCTTACCAACCATTCAGTGTCCTCCACCCCTCTCTGGCTTCCACTCACCCAATAAATAAAATTCAAAGTAACAATAATTTACAAAGCCATCCATAACTCTGCCCCCAGCTATGTCACTAACCTAGTCACAAAATACCACCCAAGCCGCTTTCTTCGGTCCTCCCAAGACCTCCTGCTCTCTAGCTCCCTTGTCACCTCCTCCCATGCTCGCCTCCAGGATTTCTCCAGAGCTTCTTCAATCCTTTGGAACTCCCTACGCCAATCTGTCCGACTGTCCCCTTATCTATCCATCTTTAGACGATTCCCGAAAACCCTTCTCTTTAAAGAAGCCTATCCTGCTTCTAACTAACACTGTTTTGCTTCCTCCATCAGCTCATCCCTCACGGCTATTAACTTTTGTATCAATTGACCCTTCCTTTTTAGATTGTAAGCTCTAACGAGCAGGGCCCTCTGATTCCTCTTGTACCAAATTGTAATGTAACTGTAATATCTGCCTTTATTTTGTTAAACGCTGCGCAAACTGTTGGCGCTATAAAAAACCTGTGTAATAATAATATCATAATAATAATGGAGTGGAGTTACTAAAGGCAAATAGACCGTGCACTTTGTATGTGCAGTTGCACTCATTTTCCCAAGAGCTTAGAGAATGGGATGAAGCTTTGCTGATTTCCATCATCCAATCATGTGCAAGCAAAAATGCAGAACTTAGTGAATGAGGCGAAATTTCACTTTGCAAAGAATACCCAACCCAATCGGTGCAATAAATTATTTTTGCTTGCACATGATTGGATGATGGGAATCCACAAAGCTTCACACATTCACTAAGCTCTGGGGAAAATTAGTGCAGCTGCACTTGCAATATGCACAGTCTATTTTCCTTTAGTTAATCAACCCCATTAAGTGAAAATAGGTAGACACATAGCAAACATGTGGTTAAAAACTTATAAAATGCAAGAAATTGCAATAAAAAAGTGTTTGCATACTTAAATAAACACTAAATAAAGAGTTACAGATTCAGATGGAATGAGGTCTTGTTGAAATGTTCATATAAAAAGTCACAAAGTTAATTTTTCCTTAAACATGAGGACTGCCATGGCTGAGCTCTTTCTCAAAAGGCTAGTAGTGACCTGGCAGATCCCTCTGGCTTCACGATTTGGAGCTACTATACTATTCGGGTAAGTCAGACATGGCAGCCTGCAAGCTTCCTCAAGAAAGGTTTCCCTTATGTGACAACTAATGCTTTACATAATCTGCTAAATCAGCACATTCATGGATTTTCATTTGATTGTGTCTATCAAGTGTAGTAAATGTTGCTTAAAATAAACATCATTTGAAAATGTCCCTTCCACTGACTTATTGAAAATGTAACTGTATGTTTGTTCTTAGTAAATACTTAATGCTTATTGCCCAGTTGAACTTTCACTTTAAATCATCTAACCACATTGCAGTAGCTTCAACACTAAAGGTTCATGAAGTCTTACAGTTCTTTTTTTAACCGCTTAAGGACCAGCCGCTGTCATTATACTGCGGCAGATTTGCTCTCCTGGGCGAATCGGCCATAGGTGTACGTCGGCAGCTTTAAGAGCGATAGGGGGCAGGCGCATGCCCGCGGCGCGTCGTTACAGCCAATGCGCATGGCCGGTGGCCACGATGTCCGCCGGCCACCCGCGATCGCTCCACAGAGAGCCAGAACAGGGATCTGTCCATGTAAACGGACAGATCCCTGTTCTGGCAGGGGAGGAGAGACAGATTTGCTGTTCCTAATGATTATCCCCCCACAGTTAGAAACACCTCCTAGGGAACACATTTAACCCCTTGATCGCCCCCTAGTGTTAACCCCTTCCCTGCCAGTGACATTTACACAGTAATCAGTAAATTATTATAGCACTGATCGCTGTATAAATGTAAATGGTCCCAAAAATGTTTCAAAAGTGTCCGATCTGTCCACCGCAATGTCACATTCCCGCTTAAAATCGCAGATCGACGCCATTACTAGTAAAAAATAAATAAATATGCCATAAATCTATCCCCTATTTTGTAGACACTATAACTTCTGCGTAAACCAATCAATATACGCTTATTACAATTTTTTTTACCAAAAATATGTAGATGAATACATATTGGCCTAAACTGATAAAGACGTTTTTTAGTTTTTTTTGGATATGTATTATATCAAAAAGTAAAAAATATTGTTTTTTTTTCAAAATTGTCACTCTGTTTTTTTACATACATATTAGTCTGTCTATAATAGATCCATTAGGGGTCCCAACCATGCTTGTGCACCATGTTTTAATTTTTTTATGTTTTTATGTTTATAGCGCAAAAAATAAAAACTGAAGAGGTGATCAAATACCACCAAAAGAAAGCTCTATTTGTGGGAAAAAAAGGACATCAATTTTGTTTGGGTACAGTGTCGCATGACCACGCAATTGTCAGTTAAAGCAACTCATTGCCGAATCACAAAAAAATGGCCTGGTCATTAAGGGGAAAAATCCTTCCGGTCTGGTTCAAATTCCGCCTGCAACACCATCTGCCTGGAGTTTGCATGTTCTCCCCATGCCTGTGTGGGTATCCTCCCACATTCTAAAAACATGCTGGTAGGTAAATCGGATCCTGTCTAAATTGGCCCTAATATGTCTGAATGTGTGTTAGGGACCCACACAAACACCACCCCATGTTACAAAAAAAAAAAATTATATAAAAAAAAATAAAGCAACTACAAAAGGGCCATTGCTCTCTGTGTAGAAGAAGTAATCTCTCTGCAGTGGTCTGGCAAGCCCCTTGTTGAGATAGTGGGTAATTAAAGAGCCAGAGCTCTTTAATTAGCCCAGTAAGCAGGGTGCAAGAGTTTTGCTGATTGGAGAGCTATACTCCATTTTATGCTGGCTGCTTTCTAAAGAAAATGAACTGTAAAACTTTACATACCTTTATATACCTAGAATGTTTTTAGCTGATTTCAAATGAAAGTTCATTTAAACTTTAAAGGATAAGTTCTCCTTTAGTAATACACTATATTGACAAAAGTATTGGGACGCCTGCCTTTACAGGCACATGAACTTTAATGGCATCCCAGTCTTAGGCTGGATTCACACCTATGCATTTTTAGTGCTTTTTGCATTTGGCAGATTTGCACTGCAGTCCATTTAACATTGTTTCCTATGGATCACGATCTGTAGTGCAAATCTGCAAAATGCAAAAAGCACAAAAAATGCATAGGTGTGAATCCAGCCTTAGTCCTTAGCTGCAAAAGGTTGGGCAACTCAATATTGAACCGTACATACTAAGACTAGGATGCCATTAAAGTTAATGCGCGTGTAAAGACAAGCATCCCAATACTTTTTGTAATATAGTGTATGTTACGCCCATGTTACTTAATCACTTGCCGCCACCCCAACCTGATCCACCATTGTGACAGCGGGCGGGGTATCTTCTCCCCCCACCCGCTGATACAATTAAACTACAGCACAGCCGCGCGGGGCACCGTCCACACAACCGTGTCATTCATTCACAGAGTTCTGTGAATTAATGAATTACAACTACTGTCAGCCATTGCAGCAGATGGCTTGTAGTTCTCAATGAACTTTTAGATCACTGGTGAGTGCTCTTGTAGTTCATTGATCTTCTTGGACTTCAGTAATTGCCTGCCCATATCGGAGGTACAGGGAGACAGCTCTACTGACAGCCTGCAGGAACCTGGCATTGCACCCACGATCTGCTGATGGTGGGTGAAATGCTTTACAGGCTCCTAAGAAAGAAATAATAAATACGGTAAATGCAAATTTTTATACCTGCAAAAAATTGTGCATTTATTTATTTTTTCTGTTTCAATCTTTTATTAAAGATTTTGACAAAAAGGTAATAGATAAACCTGTCACAAATTGTTATCCGAATACAGAAAAATGTACATGTAAACAGAATCTCCATTGGACAACGTGTATGCATAAGGAGAACACATGGGATAATACAAAACTTAACATAGTGAATGGTACCTAAGTACTGGTAATTCCAAAAGCAAGATGAGAATGCCAATATTTCGGTTTAGCATAACTCACTTGTGTTACAGGGGTATGTTTTCATATTTGTTGTACCATATTGCAGTCTACTCCCCGACTGAAGGCAGTCATCCCCAATTGTGTTACAATTATGTTACATAAGCGCCCATTATCCATATCATGGGTGAATATAGTAGAAAATGTGTTCTCCAATTCCAGCCTGGAGTTCACATCCTAAATATTTCATGGCTGTCGGCCTCCTTCATGGGGAGACAATCACATTAAGTGAACCTCTGGAACAAGTCTCTTCCCTGAGTTGGCAATAGGCATTTATTATTTTTTTTAAGGTAAAATAGCCATTAATTCATTTACAAAGTGTTTTAAAACTGGACAATGATTCTTTAAGCATTCTCAAATTTTCATCTTCACACAATTGTGTTCAAGTGCAAGTTTGCCAACTTTTGCTGTATTTTGAGGTATAAAAACAATAAAAATGCAGTAATGACTGTGCAGATATATTATCAGATGGATCTGAACTTCCTTCCAACATGTAGGAAAAAAAAAAAGATGCTTTCAGGATACCCTGAAAACCCGAAAATGTTACACAGAACATTCAGCCTTGTCATTAAGAATCTCCATATTTTAAGACACCCAGAATTCAGAGGAGCTTCCAAGGTACAACAAACAGCTCAGTAAAACATTTTTTTTCAATAGGGATCCTCTCCTAGAGATATTATGCATCAAGCCATGTCTAATGGGCAAGGGACTGTGAGGAAAATGCCCTAAAGGGAACCAAAAGCCATATGTACCCACCAAAATTGGGAATTGGTTAATTAAGTTATAAACAAATAGGTCATAGAAAAAGAATAAACAAATCCCCTAGCATGTCAAACTGCTAGACACAGGAAGGAGGTGAATAGGGGAAGCTTAGGGTGGTCATTTTTACCCATAGGCAGTCCAATCATTACCTCATAGTTTTACAGGTAAAGCTAATTTGTTAGCTTTTTTGTGTCTTCTGCCATAGAGATGTAGAGGTTTACATGAATGACTAGTTAATTTGAAAGTACAAAGGGTCATCAAGTTTGAAGTTGCTCCAGTTCTAGTGGAACAATATAACTATGCAAGTTTTGGGTCATATAGAAAAAAATGTTCCTGTGCTAGATATTATATTTTAAATAACGGGTAGTAGTAAGGAATCATCCAACCTTTTTTTCCATCACTTTTCCCGCCTTTGTTTGCAATCATCATGGCCTCAGTTAACAATGTGGCTACACATTAAAGTAAGGGAAATAATGCCAAATTTTGTTACAATGAAGACCTTTTTAGCTTTTTGTCAAGCAAGCAAAATCAAACAGATATGGGCGTGTTAAATAGTGTAAGGGGGACAGGCTCAACTGGTACTGGCGGTGGTAAACCATGCATGGAACAGGGACACCTAGGATCAGTCCAAGCAGGTTTGTCTGGCATGTTTATTCAGCAAGGCAGCAAACCAACAGTTCAGTTCAGGAAGCCTTTGCATAGAAATCCCATAGCATAAAACAAACAAAACACCTTTTTGTTTGAGGCACTAATTCAACATATGTCAGTTCCTTACAAACAGGTTGCCCACTATGGCT
Organism: Lithobates clamitans; assembly: GCA_037952925.1. NCBI lineage: Eukaryota > Metazoa > Chordata > Amphibia > Anura > Ranidae > Lithobates > Lithobates clamitans. Next base: position 1,147,983 of record JBBGZY010001221.1, on the reverse strand, counting down.
TCCCTAAAACAAACCCATACTGTAGCTCCTTTACCTTTTTTGTGTTCTGTCAGCAGTCGGCCATTTCACCCAGCAGCTGGTTCCCACAGCAGACGGTGAGAGCTCTGTGCATAAGTCAACTCACATACAATGTTGGTTGCACACGTTTCTAGCCACTGTGCATGCAATTCCTGCTGTCTGCAGCCTGTCAAATTCTATGGCAGGCTGAAATGTGTTAGACTGAATGTGTAAGTGAGTGGTACAGGAGTTTAGGGCACTATGCATATTTCAATCTGCCATAGAGTGGGGCTGGATTCTGCATCTGTGCCTCCTGGGAATGCACTAAACCGCAGTGATTGCACACACAGCAGCTAGATGCTCCATGTGCAAGGAACCCAAACAGGCTCATGCACAGCTGATGCTAATTAATGAGGTTTGGCTACCAGGGAAGATACAGACCTAGGGAAGATGCTTTAGCCCAAGCAAAGCTCTACAAAGTCTCTGGGCTCTAGGACTTGGGAACAGGACGTATTAAGATCTTCATAACAGACACATATCCTGAAGCCCCTCGCCATGTGTAGATGAGAAACCAAGGTAATACATGCGCGTTGTCCATAACCCAGGCAACCAATGACTCACATTGACAGTATGTGAACCAGGAAATTTTTTAACCATCTGAATTTTTCTTTCTGTGGTAAAACCCCCAAAAAAACATAAAAAAAGAGACATAATGTAATGAGAGTATTGAAGGGCCAAGTACATCTAGAACAATCTTAATCAATATGATGACGACTCATCCCTCTTGACAATGAAAACAAAAATGTTGTTCCAAAAAGCCTAAAAATGTTCGGTCATATTCACAAGTGTGTTGTCAATAAAAATGAGAGGGCTGCTTTTAACTCTCGGCTCAACCCTGTATCTTACTCATGCTGGTCATCATGGAAATCCTTTGCCAGCACAGGATGGTGGATTACTGCTCAGGAGACATTCAGTTCATCATTCCTTGGTCTGACTGCATTTTTTTGCACCCACGAGAGTCCTGTCAATGTTTCATTAGTGGTAAGGAAGAACTCCAAATTTAAAAAACAAAACAAAAAACTTCTTCATCCTTTGCTGTGTACAAAAAAAAAGGTTTTAAAGCACATCATACCCTCTGCGTGCTCCAGCACTCCCTTCAGGGTCCTCCTCTGCTGCTGGATGCCTTCTCAATTCAGGGCTGAAGATCAACTTGAGTTTAAAGTTTGTCTAAACCCTAACTAAAGCTCTGTGTATTTATTTAATTATTTATTTCTGGTTTTTATATAGCTCTGACAATTTTGCACAGTGCTTTACATGTATATTGTACATTCAAAACTGCCCTGCCCTTCAAGGAGCTTAAAATCTAAGGTCCCTAACTCACATTCATACATACACAAACTTGGCCTAATTTAGACAGGAGCCATGTAAACCGAGTACCCGAAAAAAACCCACGCAGGCACAGGACAAACTTGCAAACTGCAGACAGGTAGGGCCGTGGTTGGGATTTAAACCATCAATCCTAATGCTGTTAGGTATAAGTGTTAACCACTTAGCCACTGCGTATCATAGAAACATTGCCATGGTTTTTTTGCATAAAATGCTGTTTTCACTTTTTTTTATCCTACATAGAATTTCTGACCTGCTGACAGTCTCTTTCAGCCACTTCCTAGCTACATGATTTCACTTCAGTGTCAGCAGGGCTGGGACAAGGGGTGGGCAGAAGGGAAAGCTGCCCTGGGCTCAGCATGTATTGTATGGATGGGGGCGCCACAAGTTCTTTCTACTATAAGGCTGACGGGAGTAGTGACAGTGGCATCACTACTTCTGTCAGCCTAGCGCTGGAAGCAGCAAGGAGAGCAGGAATGAGCCAGGAGGAGGTGCGGTCCTCTCTCTCCCCCTCTTCCTCATAAGCTTGCACATAATGAAGCGGGGGGGGGTGCAATTTGCCATCTTTGCTCTGGGCACTGGATGATCTTGTCCAAGCACTGAGTGTCAGCATGGACTAGAACTGGCTTCTTGATGGTGACAACAGTGGGCCATGCTTTGGAAATGTGTGTCAGCATGGCCCATTGTAGTTTACTCTAGGGGTGCATGTGACAGAGTAGCAGGGACATCTTTGAGACAGGGCAAAAGGGGCAGCTGCTCTGGGCCCCATTATTGTTGTGGGGCTCAGAGCAGCTGCCTCATACTTGCCAACTATCCCAGTTTAAATTCCCTTGTCCCTGTTACTAATGCTGCCCAGCTCTGCCATATTGTCATGTACAGATGACTCACCTGCAGACCCTGTGTTTACATGTAAATAACCTGCATTGATATGTAAATAGCGGTGGCATTAGTATGTAAATAGCTGCAGACTGACGGCATTGATATGTAAACAGAGGCAGCATTCATATATCATGTCCCCCTGAGGTCATATCCACCATCACTTCTGCTGAATACTGCCCACTGGGGAGGTAAAGGGGTATGCTTGAAAGTCCTGCCTATAACTGCGGTCATTAAGCCTAACATTAGCCTGTTCTACAAAGGTAAGCAAATTGGAAGTGGAGCCCTTTTTCAAAATAACATGGTGCCACAGCACCCTGAATTTTGGTGCATGTGAATACGCACATCTCAGCAGATGCGTGAGGGTATCATTAACAATTAATGGCACTGCTGTGTATCTGCTAAAGGGAAGCATGTTTCTGTGGTGTGAGGAAAGCGATTTTGCATGCGTTTCCGACACACACAAATGTGAACGCAGTCTAAATGTCTCTGTTACATTGGTGGTCAGTGTGAATCTTCTCATTACATTGTGGCTTGGTGTACAATCTTTTCATTCACACTTGTGGTCAGTGTGAAGGTCCCCCTTACATTGGTGGTCAGTTTAAATCCCTCCTTACATTGGTGGTTACTGTGAATGCTCCCATTACATTAGTGGTCAGTGTAAATCCCCATTATATTAGTAGCCAGTGTAGAAACTCCTCTTTATATATGGAATAGGTAAAAAGAATCCAAACTTTCATTTGTGGTCTGTTTCGAATCCTCTCTTACATTGGTGGTCCATGTAGAAGCCCCCTTTAAATAGGTGATGAATGTAAATACCCCTTACATTGGTGGCCAGTGTAGAAATCCCCCCTTATTGGTTGTTAATGTAAAATCCCCATTACATTGGTTGTCAGTGCTAATTCTTCATTACATTGGTGATCAGTATATATTTGCCTTTACATTGGTGGTAAGTGCAGAATTGTCATTACCCAGGTGGTCAGTGTAAATGCCCCTTTACATTGGTTGTCAGCGTAAATCCCCCCTAACATTGGTGGTTTGTGTAGAAGTGTCACCTTACATTGGTGGTCATTACAAATCTCCTCAACAATTGATGAAGTGTAAAGTCCCCTTTTATGGAGGTCATTGTGTATTCCTTCTTACACTGGTGGTTGGTGTAAATACTCCTATTAAATTAGTGTCAGTGTGGAAATCCCTCTTTATATTGGTGGTCAGTGTAAATCTCCCCTCACATTGGTGGTCATTGTAAATTCCCATTACATTAGTGGTCAGTGTAGAATCCCCCGATATATATATATATGCCAAAAAATTCCAGCTTTGCTCTACATTATTTCAACTTTGCCACAGTGTACTGCCTCCTAACTAATTCCCCCCCACCACCACCACCACTGCCACTGATCCCATTACCCTCCAGCATTGCCACTCATCACACCCCCCCTCCCCCAGCATTGCCACTGATCCCAGGATCCCTAGGAGTTTTCTGTCTATTGATGGGTCCCCTCACCTCCCCAGTCCATGGTGTGCAGGCAGTGAGGAGATGATGTGCTGTAACTTTTAGCAACCAATCAGTGAGCAGTAATGATGTGCACTAACCTCTTGCAACTAATTATTGAGCGATAATGATACACAATAACCTCTAGCAGCCATTAGTGAGTGGTAAGGATGTCCAGTAACCTCTAGCAACCAATCAGTAAACAGTATTGATGTATAATAATCTCTAGCAACTAATCCACATGCAGAATTCATGTGCTGTAACCTCTAGCAAATAATCAGTGAGCCATAATGTGTGCTGTAACCTCTAGCAGCCAGTCAGTGAATGGTAATGCTACACTGTAACCTCTGGCAACCAATCGCAATCGCTGCCTAATCTAATTCAGTTTGAGTCTAGCTGCTACTTATTGTTTGTTTCAGAGCAGGTGGAGAGTGAAATTACATGGGGGGGGGGGGGGGTATGGGTCAAAACAAGGTTTGCCCAGAGTCCAATCAACATTAAAGACTGCCCTGCAGAGTAGCAATGTAGAAGTAAAACTGTGAGACAGTTGTCACCCCATAAAAGGAAGCACCTGAACAAGGACCTTCATGGCAGGATCACCAGGTATTATTTTCATTAAAGCCACTGACCTAAAAAGATAAAAAGCAATCTTTGAAATTATATTCATCTGTTAAAGTTTAGAGATTTTAATGCTTGAATATACTGCAGATCTTCTTTAACTCTTTCCCTTAAAACAGCTGGTACCAATGACTCCTAGAAGACCTGTGAACTGCCTACGTCTGTCTGTTAGTTCTCTCCCATGTGGTAATTGCTCAGCAGCAGTAATTATACTCCTGGAGTAATTAGAAATGTCACTTCCTCCTGCCGCTTTACATCGTTCGATGAAGTTTGCACTGTCCAGGGTTTTTTGGCATGCCCAATGTAATCTAGTATTTCCTAAAACTCCCTCCACATGGTAACAGTGACAGCTCTCAGGCTTTCTCCAACATCACCACAAAACAGTTAAGTGTAATTTCCTGTCCTCTGGAAGACTAGAACATTTATCATCTGCACCTTCCATTTTCTCAGCTTCCCTCTTGACACTGTCAACACAAATTCATGTCTAGTTTCTCTTTTTAGTTCGTCCTTTCTCTATCTGCGCCTTACATCCGGATGAAGGACAAGGCATGAGGACTTTAATCCTCGTGACCCAATATTTCACCAGAAGGGAATAAAAATGTCTTATTGTTAAACATACCACATTTTTAAATCAATTAAAGAGGGTATAACAACAATAATATATAATTATTATTTGTAGTAGTAGTAGTAATAATAACAACAACAATATTAGTTGTGTATTGATTAAATCAGAAACAACTGTATTCCCATGTAATACTTTTATTATATGGGTAAGAGTAACGTTGTTTATTGGCACACAGTTGACCAGATGTTTAAAATAATTATAATGTTATAAGAATAATTTGTCTAGTTTTTACATTTATATTTTAAATCTTTTTTATTACTACTTGTATACAGTGTTTTAAAAATAAACATTTAACATAGGACACATCTCCTAGAGCACTGTGAATTATCTATGGTAACAGTCCAGCACAAGCACTTCCCTTTCAAACTGGCTGTCACTCATCAAAACCTCAGATCTATATAAATGTCTGAATTTCAACTTGGGCCATTGAACAAACAAATGGACCATATGAATAAAGAAAATAAATAAAAAATAAGTTATTTTAATTTAAATATTTAATAAATAGTGCTAGAAGCTTACAGCATTGTGCAAGACACAACAAATATAATGTACGGCAATGCCATGCTGATATCTAGAGCAGATGCAACTAACATAGAGAGACTACTAGTACTAAATGCCGGTTAAATATTCCCCCTGGCTTGGTGCTATAACATTTCAGGGGGCACTTCATAAAACTGTAATAAAAAAAGCAAAGCATGCTGTCAATAGTAAAATATGTTGAAATAAATTTTAGTCAAAGTTAAAAAATGTTTTATTACTTGTCTTAAAGTGATATTAAATGTTTTTTTAAAAAAAATAAAAATAACAAACATGTCATACTTACTTGCTCTGTGCAATGGTTTTGCACAGAGCAGCCCCTAGCCTCCTCTTCTCAGGTCCCCCCCAGGTGCTCCTGGCTTCTCCCCCTTCACCAGTGCCCCGCTCTTTGTGTCCATAAGACACATAGAGCCACAACTCGGCCCTGCCCCATGCTCTCTCCTCATTGGCTCACTGGCTGGGATTGACAGCAGTGGGAGCCAATGGCTCAGTTATTTTGATGTTGAACTACAGCAAGAGTTGACTCTAAAGCCCGGTACACATTAGTAGTTTATTTTTTTCTTCAACCCAGCAGGGCTGAACAAAAAAAAAAACTGACAGCTCAGAAAGAGCTGCTGTACTAACTATCTGATGTTAGTACAGCAACCTCCTCTGCTGTTCTTTTGTGTTATGACTGGGGAACTGCCCCCCCCCCCCCACTAGAACACTTCGGTCAGCACTCTCAACCATTGGTGCTAATCGGGAGCTGATCAGCAGACCTGTTTTGGTCATGCCCCTTCGACAGGCCGGCTTCTGTCGCACAATTTTCTTCTTCTTTAATGGGATAATAATGAAGCTGCTTTGCTGGTGATACTAATGGAGTTATTGCAAACTAATTTTAAAAGGCTTTTTTTTCTAGTGATATCAAGAATAATATTATTATGTTTTTTTTTTTTATTTGTGCAAGTTACCACAACACCACTATCCCATAGTTTTTAAGATCAAAGATACAACTATGTTGGCGTCCCTTGTCAATTTTACATTGTATTTTTTAAAATATAACTGCCTACTCCCAAACTGTCCTTTGAAGTAAAACACATAGCCAAGTATTATTCTCCACATTTTTTTATTGTGCATTAAAAAATAAAAAAATAGACATGCTATCTGCCAATAGAAAATAACCAAAAAGTGCATTCTATGCATCCAAAAATATAGAAAATTTACCAAATCAAATAATTATTCAACCAAAAAAATAATGTCAAAGCAATAACTCCAAGGCCAATAATAAATAACACGTTATCTCCTCCGATTCCGCATATGTCTGGTTGATGAACAGCCGTTCAGAAAGGAAATGAAAAGCACGAAATGAAAAGTGATAAATGAAATATGCGAAAAGAAAAGCGCGAATCAACACTCACCAAACTTCTACTAACACAAAATTAGCAGAAGGAGCCCAAAGGGTGGAGCTAAAGGGCTGAAAAACCACACAGTACGTCGCTACGTTCGTAATTGTTGGCCAACATATGTGTGACCGTGTGTATGCAAGACAAGTTTGAGCCAACACCCTTCGGACAAAATTCCACGTTTTTTTTTGGCGGAAAGTCCGATCGTGTGTACGAGGCATAAGTCTCCAGCATCTACCAAAAGCTGAAATATCAGTTTTGGGTCTACTTGAACCTCCCAAACATACATCTGGGTGTAATGTGATCATTAATTAATACTGATATTTGCAGCTTTGACTCCCAAGCTGGCTATGACTAGCAAAATAGCGTTGGATATTTTTCAGTTTTCTAATTGATAATGGTGTCAATTTGACATTTGTTTTCAACCACAGTGCCAAGAAAATTCAAAAGGAGCAGGATAGGAAGTTTTACTTGAACAAACACATTTCTACAGTATATGCGGTTTTCGTTTAGAATTAGATTCAAAGCAAAAAGTATTTTTGAACAACCCCCGTCCAGTCATTAAATGTACAAAGAATTTTTGTACGAACATTTGTTTGAAAGTCTACTAGTGCATAGGCAGCTGTACAGTGCAGGTTTGCGCACATTTATGAGACCCTTTGGAAAGCGTAGCTGCAAACTGTGAAAACTCTACCACAATGGTTGACATAATTTGGTTTACTTATGAGAGATTTACACTGATTACCTTGTACCCAAAGGACCATAGTGTGGGCTTACAATTTTGTGGTTCAGATCCAGTGGCAGCCGATGGTATATTTTGGGGGGGGGCAGCAAACAGTATGCCACGACACCCCCGGTCGATCGGTAGCACTTACCCCATCGCTTCTCCGGCAGCTTCCCCTGCTCAACGGCGGCCTCCCGTTCCCCTGCTCTCCATGGGTCATCACGACGGCTGGGGCTTCCGTTTCCTCCCTCCTCCTCGGCAGCCAATTGGGAGTCTTCTCTTTTCGGCCAATCAGAATACGGGTCTCACACCCACTTCTGATTGGCCAGGTTGAGGATCAGTGGGTGGGCTCATGGCGCAATGCTCTGCGCCACGAGCCCACCCTATTTTGAAGCCTATTAGAGCCTATGGCTCTGATCGGGTGCTTCAAAAAAACACCCCCGGCCGCTGTAATTCAGGCGCCCGGTGTCCTAAAAGGGGCCGGATGCACGAATAGGGGGTGGCCGCAGTGGCCATGGATAGATTCATGTTATGCATGAATCTATTTATTATACATATAGGGGGTGGCGTGGATAGAGGGGGCAGCACCCGGACTCCCCTAATGAATGGGCCGCCACTGTAAATCAAATCCAGATAAGAGTCATGTGCTGCACAGTATTGTTTTTGATAGTGTTATTGTACAGTGCCTTCATTGTGCTGTCTTTGGCTGTCTGTGTGGGATTACAGCTGCCTTAAAAACCAGTTCATTCCATGAATATGGAAAGATGGAACTTTCCTTTAAGGAAAATGGTTACAAAATATTGTCTAATAAGGTTTTTTTAGAATTTGTATTTCTATAGCGCTCTTCTCCCTGGGGACTCAAAGGGGTTGATTTACTAAAGGCAAATAGGCTGCTCATTTTGCAAGTAAAGTTGCAATTTGCAAGGGAATTTTCTTCAGAGCTTTGTAAATGAGGTGAAATTTCACTTTGCAAAGAATTCCCAATAACATGCAAGGAAAAAAGTAAAAAACAGCATTTTTGCTTGCACGTGATTGGATGATGGAAGTCAGCAGAGCTTCTGCTCATTTACTAAACTGTGGAATAACTGCACTTTGCACAGTCAAACCAAGGACCCTAACATTGCAGGGTGCAAGGGCTAGCCGCTAAACCACTGTGCTAATAGATGTGCTATACATTCTCTGTGCTGAGAAAAGCATGGAGGTCAATATCACTTTCTTATAAAAATGTATTCATACTTATTTGAAGCGCATGTAAACCAAAAATCTATTCTTCAGTAAGCTTTGCATCATAATTAGCTGTACACAGTTGTCTTAATGAAATCCTTGTTGTGATTATTTTGCAAAGTATCTGAAGATCCTGCCAATAACAGTACTTCCTGTTGCAGGCTGACAACACTGAATGCAAAATTTAAAAAAAACACATATGATGCAGCCTGTCGTTTGCATTACCAAAGTAGTCTGTTTTTTTGAGTCCTCCTCATAGCTTATTTTTTTTACCCATAGAGCTTGCTGTTATTTTTCACCTTCCTTTAACAGACCAAGTTGTGCAGCAAAAGTTAGAGGATTGAGACAAATCGGTTAACACTGATGGGGTACTTACAATGATCAGCTTTTACTGATAAAAGTCTTCGACTTTTTTAAAGTCCATCTAAATCTACATGTCTAATAGTCCCATTTAATGTGACACTCTCTAGACAGTGCGGCTGTTCAAGGGTGACCCTGTTGTTCCTCCATAGATAGAGAAGCCACCCTAAGGCAGAAAATGTGTTGCTGGTTGGATCACCAGGTGAAAAAAAAAAAAAAGCATAAAAAGGAAAGTGATTACAGCTGCCACATTTAAAGCCTAAGGCAGGCTATACACGATGAAAATTTCTTTCCTGCAACCCGTGGTTGCAGGAAAGAAATGTGCATGATTCCCCCATCAGCACAGACAGTGCTGACCGGGAATCCCTCCTACCAAGCTATTGTCTTCTCCCGGTGGGGGGGGACAGTTATTATCGCTAGTGGCTATAGCACCTGCTTGTGATAATCGAAAGCGAATCTGGCAGGCTGGTTGTACCCTAGTTGAATGATCGATCAACTTGGTACATTCAGCCTGTCCATTATTGGTTCGAATCTCGGCCGGTTCCGCAGGAACCAGCTGAGATGTGAACTGTGTATGACTGGCCTAAGGATACTTTCACACTGAGGCTCTTTACGGGGGCTATAGCACTATAAATAGCACCTGTAGAGCGCCTCTCCTCCCACTTCAGTGTGAAAGTCCGAGTACTTTCACACTGGGGCGTTGTGCTGGCAGGACGCTCAAAAAAGTCCTGCAAGCAGCATCTTTGACAGCTCCCCTGTCCATTGAAAAAAAAAAAAAAGGCTCAGTTTAGACAGCTTGTACAAAGGGGCTAGGCATATTAATGACCACTTTGTGGAGAAGTTTCTGGCCACGGACACACAAACTCTCTTATTCTCCTTACTCTAAAGCCAATTCATAAAGTTCCTAATGCACTGGCTGAAATTCTGTAAGTGAGTAGCCCTGTCAGCACCTTCCCGCTGGACATCCTTCAATTGAAAATTAATGAAGTTGGGTGAAAAATTGCTGTCCATACAGTGGCTGCAGCTAACCAGATGCTGGCACTGTTCGGGTAATCTGAGAAAGTACAATAGTCTGCAGCCTGTGATTCATTCATCCATGCTGTTTAATGTGGATGGAGGAATCTGTCAGAATACTTACATTCAGTCCGCAGCCAAAAGTCATCTATGGGTGTATGGCCCGCATTAAGGATTCAGTAGGGACCAGCCAAATTTTAATCTATGTATGGCCACTGTGGTTAAACAGAAGTCAGTCTACTGATCGGCTTCTGTTCTACCGCCCTGTTGGAAAAAAGCCACATAATTAGTGCTGTTGGCTATACACATTGCTGATCTGTGTATTCTGGTGGTGGGGAAGTTTCCCCACTGTTACATTACAAAGACACAGCTGGAAGGATTCCCCCATCCACCTCGAATGCGCGAATGGGAGAATCAAGTCAGTTTTTTTTTTGAAAGATTTCAGTTTGTTGCTCAACTGAGTTATACAGTTTATAGATCACATTAAAGTTGGAAAAAGTGATGATTTATCTTTGTCTTATTTTTTTACATCAAAGAAACCTGACATTTTAACAGGGGTGTGTAGACTTTTTATATCCACTGTATATTTTCATTTATACTCAGATTTTAGTTGTACTATAGTTCTTTTTTAATGAATATATAACTGCATTAATTGGTGTTTTTTTATATCTATCTGGGGTTGAGTTTTAAATTAAACACCGTATGTACCTAAATTAATCAGCTTTAAACTATATCAAATTTGTGCCTTTTAGCAAAATTTTATTTTTACTTTCGTTGGCAAGCTTTTACTTGAGAATAAATACTCTACTTAGTATATGGAAACAACTCTTGACCATAAATTACCTTGCTAAACCTGCAAAATTTACTGAATAAAAATTGTCGTGGGCACGTATTTATAATCCATTTGGAAATTTCCTCTCTGGATTAAGTTTTTACTGTGCTCTAAACAGTGGCTGATACTTTAATGCAGAAGTGTATGCTTTTATGGCCGTGCACTTTGCTGGTCTGCTGTTGAAGGAGGGAGTTCCGAGGGGATGTGACATTGGCAGAGGGCTCCATCTCAAGAGCCTCCCTTCGTCTTTCCAAGCAGCAGGCTCCTTACTCCGAATACTTATACAGTTCATCAACATTTTCCACGCTGCTCGCCAAAACAGGCATAAGTTATTAAGTCTCCACTCCACTCTCTAGAAGCGGCGAAGTGGATACATTACAAGGAATTTTTTATGACCCATCTCACTTGTGTTTAAACAGAATTTAGAGCTAATAATTTTATTTAAAACAGAAAGGAATCCTTTTTGTTCCAGAAAAGCCACAAGTAAACATTTTACCCTCCTCGGTAGAATCTTGTTCTGGCGAGCCTGTTGACCAAATGTATTGTTTTTGGCAGTGAAAGGTAAGATTGGGCCCTGGCTGCAAAGCTTATAGAAGTTGCATTAAAGTCTGAACTGGAAAAAAAAATCACATGGGTTTACATTGCATTTAATGGATAGTTCTCACTACAACTCATAACGTTTATGGATTATTTATCAAAGTATCTGGACTTTTAATAATGTTAGGAGTAAAGCTACACAGACCAAGGCTCTCTCTCGCTCTAGTTTACTGTACTTTCATTATAAGGAAAGCCGGTGCTTATTTTCTGTAGCTTTTAAGGGACACTGATACTTTTTATATCTTTTATTTAATGTATTCCTTACATATTGTTTTAAAAAAATGCGAATGCATAAAGTGAACCTGTGCTTTGCCTATGTAGAGTAAAACAACAAGTTCACTTTTATGTTGGCCTCATCAGCTGCATAGACTTTCCCTTCACTGCCTATCTGCTTTTTTAGCCACCAGTATCAAAGAAAGTTAGTCCTGTCTATACGCTACCTCATAATTAAAGCCCAGTACACACAGGCTGAATATTTGCCAAAATCAGCTGGTACAGTAGAAACCGGCTGACATCGCCTCAAGGCACTTGGTCCATCCTGTGGGTCCAGCTTGTTAGAAGAGGTAGGTCTTGAGTTTCATCCTGAAGGCCTGATGGTTTTCTTCTATACGGATGTTAGTCAGTAGAGTGTTCCATAGCCGTGGTCCTTGGACTGTGAATCTTCGTTCTCCCTTTGATCTGTAGTGGGATTCGAGAAGGAGGAGGTTTTGGTGGGTTGATCGAAGACTGCGATTAGGTACGTAGCGTTTTATTTTCTCCCATAGGTATTGAGGCGCGTTTCCATGTAGGCATTTGTGGGTAAGGCAGAGGGTCTTGAATGTGATCCGATCCTTTATGGTTAGCCAATGACGGCTCCTCAGGGATGGGGAAATGGACTCCCAGGGTTTTTTTCCTGTTATCAGTCTTGCTGCTGTGTTTTGGATGAGTTGTAGGCGTGCAATCTGGTATTTAGGTAGTCCGGCGTTAGAGGGAGTTTGCGTAGTCGAGTCGGGAGTTAATGATTGTTCCAACTACTGCCGCTTTGTCCTCTTTTGGAATGAAGGGGATAAGTCTGCGTAGCAGGCGAAGAAGGTGGTGAGATCCGCTGACTACTGATCCAATTTGCGCATCCATTGACATTTCTGAGTTAAAAATGACTCCAAGACTTTTGACTTTGGTGCTTGGGGCGATGGTCTGTCCAAAGACGGTGGGCGGTGTCCAAGGGTTCTTTTTTTTTGTATTTTGGTTTGGGTGTAGTAGAAGAAGCTCTGTTTTGGATTCGTTGAGTTTGAGGTAGCTAGTGGTCATCCAGTCGTCTATCAATGTGAGCCATTTTTCTAGTTATTGATAGTGGTCTTTTTGTCCGGTGATGCGAAAGTAGAGTTGCCTGTCGTCAGCGTACGAGTGGTAGCGGAGATCCGAATTTCTGATGATTTTGAGGAGCGGACGGATGTAGATGTTGAAGAGGACTGGTGATAAAGGTGACCCTTGAGGGACTCCATACGATATTGCCCGGGTTTCAGAGGTGAAGGCTCCTAGTTTCACTGTCTGAGAGCGATTTTCCAGGAACAATGCAAACCATTGTAGCTCTGAATCTGTGACTCCCGCTACTTCTGTGAGGTGGGTGAGTAGGGTGTTGTGGTCCACTGTATCGAACCCTGCACTGAGGTCCAACAGTACCAGGAGACTTAATTCTCCGTCATATGCAGCTTCAAGGGCATCGTCCCATACTTTGAGGATTGCCGTTTCTGTGCCGTGGCCTGGGCAGAAGCCTGATTGCAGGGGGTCAGTGCTGTTAGTGGTGATTGGGATTAGTGAAAATTTTGCTCCTTGTGTGATGTTCGTATCGATTTCCTCTTTTTGCTTTCGTTGATTGAGATTGGTAGTTTTTTTCTGTTGAATTGTTTTCCGGATGTTGTGCTCTTAGGTGGATGAAGCTGGGGGTTGCAATCCTAAGAACAGGATAATGAAGCAGCTTGGCACTAGAGCAGGAAAAGTAAGCAGAGTCATTATGCAGGCAGTGACCAGCGGCAGCCAGGTAACAAGGAATCAGCAGGTAGAGCGAGTTCAGGAAGCAGGCCAAGGCTGGTAACAGCCAGGCAGCACAGTACAGAATCAGCAAGCAAAGACGGGTCAAGTAAACAGACCGAGGTCAGAGACATCAGGTGAACAAGGTTAATGCAGGAGCAAAGGCAAAGACCGGGAAAAAGCCAGGTCATACACAGGTAAGTAGGTTCAATGGATCAGGTCACAGGAATACAGGTACAATCTGACGACCATTCAGCAACTGCTCATGGTGATAAGCCAGTTTAAATAGGCAACTGGCCACCAAGCACACACGCTAATTCTTATGCGCAAGTGCAAGAGTATGTGCGCTTCCTGACCAGTCTTGGGGCATGAACACTGCATTCCAGTTCGCAAGAGTTTTCTTCTGGACCATAACCCTTCCACTTAATTAGATACTGAACAAGGCCTATTTGAGTCGATAGGGATATTAATACCTCACCCATTAGGCCCAGTAGGCACAGTTTAGAGTCTAGTTGGAAACAAGTATGAAAGACAGCATTTATTGTAGACAGTACCTCAGACTAATGTCTAAATAGTTTGAGGCATCTCCAAAGCACATGTCTAAGGGTACCCAGAGACTGACCGCATCTCGAACATATTGCATCATGTCTACAGCCATATTTATTTTTGCAAATCTTACTTGAAGTTTTTATTTCACAATCTTTCCAGTGAACCCACTGAACTCTATGAGGGATGAATCTTGTCATTCAATTCTGGCCATTATAGGGGGTAATCAGAAAGTTATTGTCAAACAATGGCATGAGAAGTAGGGCACTGCAATGGCAAACAAAAGATTTCCCAGCACAGCGCTGCCCTTCCATGTACACCTTGATGCAAAGGCCAGTTAGTTATAGGTCAGGGTGGTTGCCACTTTTTTGTACAATGAGCACTGCAATTGGGCAGCTGTACCAATGCCAACATATATAAATAAATACATACATTTTAAAAAAGTATATTTCCCCCACACAAAATTGGCAGTTCTCCTCAACATCCCCAACACACAATGGCAATGTGGTTGCTGTGAGCCTACCAGTTTTTAAAATAGGTTGCTGGTTTATCCAGTCCTTTAAATTGTTGGATCTTTTGAGCTTACTTGGGGTAAAGGGTATACAGCTATATAAGTTGTTTCTTATTTCTGGTAGTAAGCCTGCTAACTTCTTGGCCAAAAGTTTGTGATCTTCAAACTTCACAAGTTCTAGGAAATCACTTTAGTGGAACCGTATAACACAGAGAATATTTTTGGCTTTCCTGTCTTAGATATCTGGCTACTTTGCCTAAAAGAAAGAAAGCTGCCTCACCTTAGCATTGCACCACAGTGTATCCCATGTCAAGATTATGGAAATGACTGCTGGATCACAATCACTAAAATATTTGCCATTTTTTGAATGTCAAAAAGAAAACTTTATGGTGTTTTTGCTCTCACATGAGATGTTATAAAATAGGATGTTTGCTTAGTTGTTTACACTGAACAAAGAAATTCCAAAAAAAGAAAAGAAAACTTTATTTAATTGTGAACACTCAGTAAGATAAATAATAACAAAATGATAACCATGTGATAACCAAATCTCTTTCTCTTAATCATATAAACAAAAAACTAAGCACAGAACGTTCTAAGAATTGACTTCTATTTAATTAAATTTACCTTCACTATTAACAGGAAACACCTAATGCATGTGGGTGAGTAGAACTTGGAAAAACTGGATAAACAGAAAATATACTTAAATTGAGATTAACAGTTTTATTAGTTCCAAGTGCCTGATGTCACAGTTCCCATTACTTAGCTGTCATTGGCTTGTTTCCATTTAATCACTGTGTGGTCCTAAAATATATGAAAACCACTCAGCACACATTAATGCAGCTCAGTATTCATTCCATCATTTGATGCAGTTTTTAAATGCAAACCCTGTAAATACCTGAATTTGACCTGTATCGGCCTCTTACAACCCTGTGTACAGCAGAGCTCAGACTTGGGGAGTGAGAAGAAGCACAAGGAGCCAGTCAGATGTGCTGAAATACTCATATGCAAACAAGGAACATGATGATAGGAGGAAAGAAACGAGTGACATAGAAATTAGCTTATCATTCTCCTACTATTGAACAAAATTATATCTTTCTATTGGTCAATGACACCACATAACTCTACAGAGCTGTCTGCACTGAATGCAGAATAGCAAAGCCAGAATTGGCAGGTATTAAAATGTATCTGTGCTTTTAAATAAGCAAAGGGAGACCATTAAGAGTCACTACCAATGACTGTCATTTCATTTGGTTTAATGTGAACCTGTGATGAGAGTTAAGGGAGATATTCTTCTTTTCAAGATAATCCACAGGTTTTAATATGTCCTGAGATTCTGATCACAGCTTTTACATTTGCACTGAGTTTATTTACTTCATTCCTGCTCTTGGTCACTAACTCAGAAGGCACTGACAGCATTAGATCACAGCCAGGCAACTAGCATTGAGAACAAAGTCAGCATTGCCCCTTATTGTAATTTAACTTTCTTTTCCCATATAAGGAAATGTATTTAGACCTATGCTGAGCTGGTGCTGATTTTATTGGTTATAAATGTGGGAAATATTACATAAATACATTCAATGAAATGAATAAATTAAATACATTAATAAATATATCCCCATTGGGAATAGATTCAATAATGTTCTTAAAAAAAAAAACATTTCTAAGAGTTCCTATTTGTTGTTCATAAAACATAGAAAATTGAGTACTGTCCGTGATACTTTTTTTATTTGCACTAACATACAATTTTTCAGGACAAGCTTTCGGGGTATGTCCCCTTCTTCAAGGTCCAAGCAGTACTGATTCACACATTTTTAAGCAGAATGTAAAAATCGGTTCATAAAACAGAATCTGTTCTGGTTCCTTATTAAAAGACAACTTGTGAAATTATTATTTTTTGGCTGTGTACTAGAGGGTTGAAGCAATGGAAGCAAAGGCTTCTTTGTATCAGCATTAGGGATGAGAGGAATGATGAAATTGATTTAGTTGCAAAATGAATGATTTGCAAAATTTGCAAAATTTAGTTGAAACAGCATCTCAGTTTTACTTTGGTGTCTTTTGGGGTGTATATATGGGCAGTAATTTAGTTTAATTTAGTGTCCTTTGTATTTGTGTTTCTTTACCTTATAGTACATTTCAGAGACGTACAGTCAGGGGAGGCAGGTGAGG
The DNA here is from genome assembly GCA_037952925.1 of Lithobates clamitans. Lineage (NCBI taxonomy): Eukaryota > Metazoa > Chordata > Amphibia > Anura > Ranidae > Lithobates > Lithobates clamitans. The sequence continues at coordinate 1,131,089 of JBBGZY010001221.1, read as the reverse complement.
CAGAGCTTCTATGAACTTAAAAAAGAAAATAATAAAAATGATGATTTGACTTCAAGGGTCGTAGCACGTTGACCTGGTAGTGGAAGTCCTGCCCCTAACCCCACCACTGGTCAAAATTTGGGGCTCCTAAGCTCCTAGGACCTATGGTTACGGAGATACGGGGCTCCTTGTGCAACCTGTCAGAGGCTACATACAGCATGGCCAGTTTAAATACAAGCTGGCACACTCTATTTGCAGCAGACTGAGAGGATGAGCTCACAGTGCCTCTTACTTCTTGTGACATGCACTGAGCTCAATGGACAGCTTGGAGCCTTGGACCAATGGTAAAGCACCATTGGTCCAAGCTGTCCAAAAAAAAAGGCTGCAGTGGAGGCTCTCCTCTCACTGCAGTGTCATAGAAGGGGGCATGTGTCTATAAGACACATGCTCCCTTCCAGCCCTCCTAACTACAAGAAAGAAACATGGGTTTATGTGTATAAGGTTTAACCATAATCCCATGTTTTTCTCACACAGTTAAGAGGGAGAATCTGCTGCTGCTGAAAAGGTACTTTTTTAATCAAGCTAAATAATATATTATTATGCTATATGTTATAACAGCAACAATAAGACGTTATTATTTATCTATTTACTGTGAAATTACTCATTTGAAGATATAACTTCAAACTTCAGTAATTTGTCCGTTAAGCCACTTGCTTGAGTACAGTTTTTGAAAATATAGTAAATTACCTTAAAAACAATGTATAATAATTACTTGTATATTACATACTTATGGTAATTAACCCCTTGCCACCCAGGCTAATTCTGACACTTCTCTCCTACATGTAAAAATCATAATTTTTTTGCTAGAAATTTACTCAGAACCCCCAAACATTATATATTTTTTGTAGTAGACACCCTAGGGGAAAAATGGTGGTCATTGCAATTTCTTATGTCACACTGTATCAGTGAGAATTGAATACGTAACTTGTAAATATGTAACCTGTGTGTATCTGGCTCTGATACTAGCCAGTGCCTCACCAGCCACTGACCCCACCGCTTGTCCCTGGTACTTTTGAAAATTTGTGTACTGTTGCTTTACGCTTTTATTGAAATTTTTTCACAATTTTTTTTCTTTTGGTTAAAAAAAACCCCTTAACCACTTGCCGACCGGGCCATAGCCTAAAGAAGGCTACAGCGCGGTCGGGTTATCCTGGGTGGACGTCCGTAGGACGTCCTCCCAGAATCCTGCTCTCGCGCGCCCCCTGGGGCGCGCACCCGAGAACTTCCGTGACCGCCGGGTCCAGAGGACCCGGCGCATCACGGATCACGGTAAACGGCCGCTGATCGCGGCCGTTTACCATGTGATCGCTCCGTCAAATGACGGAGCAATCACATGTAAACAAACCGGCGTCATATCATGACGCCGGTTCCTCCCTCCCCTCTGTGTACCGATCGGTACACAGTGAGAGGAGAGGGGGAGGGATCGGATGGCAGCACCGCTGTGGGCTGCATGTGCAGTGCTCACAGCGGTGCTCAGTGACAAATACAGTCACATCCATCCCACCATGGTCAGCCATCCCTGCAATACACCCTGCAATATACCCAGCTATACCCCGCAATACTCTGCAATACACCCTGCAATAGTCTGCACTACTCTGCAATACCCCACAATACTCTGCAATACCCCGCAATACCCCACAATACTCTGCAATACCCCACAATACTCTGCAATACCCCGCAATACCCCAGCAATACTCTGCAATACCCCACAATACTCTGCAATACCCCGCAATACCCCACAATACTCTGCAATACCCCACAATACTCTGCAATACCCCGCAATACCCCAGCAATACTCTGCAATACCCTGCAATAGTCTGCACTACTCTGCAATACCCCGCAATACTCTGCAATACCCCGCAATACCCTGCACTACTCTGCAATACCCCACAATACTCTGCAATACCCTGCACTACTCTGCAATACCCTGCACTAATCTGCAATACCCCGCAATACCCCGCAATACCCTGCAATACCCCGCAATACCCTGCACTACCCCGCAATACCCTGCACTACTCTGCAATACCCTGCACTACTCTGCAATACCCCACAATACTCTGCAATACCCTGCACTACTCTGCAATACCCTGCACTACTCTGCAATACCCTGCACTACTCTGCAATACCCTGCACTACTCTGCAATACCCTGCACTAATCTGCAATACCCCGCAATACCCCGCAATACCCTGCAATACCCCGCAATACCCTGCACTACCCCGCAATACCCTGCACTACTCTGCAATACCCCGCAATACTCTGCAATACCCCGCAATACCCTGCACTACTCTGCAATACCCCGCAATAGTCTGCACTACTCTGCAATACCCCGCAATAGTCTGCACTACTCTGCAATACCCCGCAATAGTCTGCACTACCCCGCAATACCCTGCACTACTCTGCAATACCCCGCAATACCCTGCACTGCTCTGCAATACCCCACAATATCCTGCACTACTCTGCAATATCCCGCAATACCCTGCACTACTCTGCAATACCCTGCACTACTCTGCAATACCCCGCAATACCCCGCAATACCCCGCACTACTCTGCACTACCCCACAATACCCCGCAATACTCCGCAGAACTCTGCAATACCCCGCAATTTTTGACCAGTTCCCGCCCGCCGTCATATGACGTCCTTGACTTTGTGTGGGGATATCTGAATGATGGGTGCAGCTACAGGCATCATTCAGATATCAGCTTTTTCAGCCGGCGATTCCCTACACCATGAGAACGATCATAGCAGCTGTTCCACTGCTTGATTGTTCTTATGGGAGGAGAGAGGGGATGCCCCCCCCTTCCCGCCACCCTCCGGTGCTTCTACCGACTCCGCTACGATCGAAGCCAGGATCATTTTTTTTTTATTATTATTTCAGGCTTCCCAGCCTAGAGGTGAGATGTGGGGTCTTATTGACCCCATATTTCACTGTAAAGAGCACCTGTCATGCAATATTCCTATTACAAGGGATGTTTACATTCCTTGTAATAGGAATAAAAGTGATCAAAAAAATAGTTTCTTTTGGGAAAAAAGTGTCAAACTAAAATAAATAAAGTAAAATGAAAAAAAAAAAAAAAAAAAAAATTTAAAGTGCCCCTGTCCGTGTGCTCGCATGCAGAAGCGAACGCATACGTAAGTCCCGCCCACATATGAAAACTGTGTTCAAACCACACATGTGAGGTATCGCTGCGATCAGTAGAGCGAGAGCAATAATTTTGGCCCTGAACCTCCTCTGTAACTCAAAACATGTAACCAGTAAAAATTTTTAAAGCGTCAACTATGGAGATTTTTAAGTAGCGAAGTTTGGCACTATTCCACGAGCGTGTGCAATTTTGAAGGGTGACATGTTATATATCTATTTACTCAGCGTAACTTTATCTTTCACATTATGCAAAAACATTGGGCTAACTTTACTATTTTGTTTTTTTTTAAAGCACAAAACTGTTTTTTTTCCAAAAACAATGCGTTCGAAAAATTGCTGCGCAAATGCCGTGCGAGATAAAAAGTTGCAACAACCGCCATTGTATTCTCTAGGGTCTTTGCTAAAAAAATATATATATATATATATATATATGTTTTGGGGTTCTATGTAATTTTCTAGCAAATAAATGATTATTTTTACATGTAGGAGAGAAATATAAGAATTGGCCCGGGTGCTCCAGAACGCCTGGAGGTGCTCCCTGCATGTTGGGCCTCTGTATGTGGCCACGCTGTGTAAAAGTCTCCCACATGTGGTATCACCATACTCGGGAGTAATAGCAGAATGTGTTCTGGGGTGTAATTTGTGGTATGCATATGCTGTGTGTGAGAAATAACCTTCTAATATGACAATTTTGTGAAAAAAAAAAAGTTAAAAAAAAATCTTGATTTTTGCAAAGAATTGTGGGAAAAAACGACAATTTCAAAAAAACTCACCATGCATCTTTTCAAATACCTTGGAATGTCTTCTTTCCAAAAAGGGGTCATTTGAGGGGTATTTGTACTTTTCTGGCATGTTAGGGTCACAAGAAATTAGATAGGCCGTCAGTACTTCAGGTGTGATCAATTTTCAGATATTGGCACCATAGCTTTTGGACTCTCTAACATTCGCAAAGACCAAAATATATACACCAAGTTGTACTTATTTTTACCAAAGATATGTAGCAGTATAAATTTTGGCCAAAATTTACGAAGAAAAATTACTAATTTGCTAAATTTTATAACAGAAAGAAATAAAAATTCATTTTTTTACCAAATTTTCAGTCTTTTTTCTTTTATAGCGCAAAAAATAAAAAACCCAACGGTGATTAAATATCACCAAAAGAAAGCTCTATTTGTGTGAAAAAAAGGACAAAAATTTTATATGGGTACAGTGTTGCATGGCTGAGTAATTGTCATTCAAAATGTTAGAGCACCGAAAGCTGAAAATTGGTCTGGTTAGGAAGGGGGTTTAAGTGCCCAGTGGTCAAGTGGTTAAAATAATGAAGCCGAAGCCAACAAAGGGCAATGTTTTGCATGACAGCAGGTCTAGAATAGATTAAAAAATTTGCTTCCATAAACCTCTGGAGCCATATGCTTGGCACCCTTAAAAATAGAACACCAGCACCTTCCTCGTTGTAATATTCTGATCCCTGGGGAATTAAATTTCTCAATTTTGCGTATTCCTAAAGGCCATAGGATTTCTCTTCTGATAGTGACAGCCCGGGAAGACATCATATGACAAAACGCATAGGATGGGGCATGGCTGGCGTCAACACACTGTCCAGGATCACACTCGCGGCTCACATACCAAGTTGAGTGGCTGGAGGTGATCAGGAACACATATATGCTGGCTATTCCTAGTGTCGGGTCTGACACTTTTAAATGTGAGTTCAATGATTGTATGTTTTTAAATAAACCTTTTAAAAACTATATCACACTATTGGAGCTTCCTTTCTCCTCTCCTATATACGTGGGGATCGTAGCTTGAGTTTTGAAGAGGAGTTTATGTATTGCTAAAACGGCTCACTGTACCCTAGCATTGATTGCACAAAGGAGCAGCTGCTGGTTTATAACTTTACCAGCCACTTCAGTCGGTGAGTCAGTTTGGTACGGATGGTGGAGGATCACATTGGGTGTTTAAAGTTGATCTACATAAGAGATATCACTGATCGTCACTCTCAGTCATTTATATTTTGTCACATTTGTGAACTTTATTTATGTGTATTTGTTTAAAGGAGTTAAAGAACTTTGTGTTTTTTTACCTTAATGCATCCTATGCATTAAGGTGAAAAAACACCTGGCAGTGACCGACCCCCCAGCCCCCCGTTTTACTTACCTGAGCCCTGGAACTTGACCCGGTGGGGACGCGCTTTCTCTCTGCCCGGAGTTCTCGGCTCTTGATTGGATAGATTGATAGCAGTGCAGCCATTGGCTCCCGCTGCTGTCAATCAAATCCAATGACGCGGGCACCAGGGGGCGGGGCCGAGTCATACATTCGGCGGCTGTGGACGGTGAATGCTGGACTCGGGAGCGCGCGCGCAAGGTAACCCCCTTCTCCTAGGGGGTTATTTGATGTGGGGAAGAGCCGCCGGGGGACCCCAGAAGACGAGGTTCGGGGCCACTCTGTGCAAAACCAGCTGCACAGTGGAGGTAAGTATGATATGTTTGTTATAAAAAATAAAAAACCTTACAATCACTTTAAGCATATTTTTCTACATATATTTATATACACATTTTTTTGGCAGATACACAATTTTTTGGATCACTAAAAAGATGGACTTTGTTAATTTGTACCTGTTATAGATTATGGCACATTTTTTGAGCACTTTGCACTTTATATATATATATATATGCACTCCTCAGCAAGAATTCGGGGATTTATTTAAGATTAGATGTGTTTTGGTTATTTTCTTAGTTTATTAGCACATTCACATTTGTATTTGTATCACTCAGTTGAGGATCAGCGCTGCTTTCCCTTTTGCTTTTGAAAAAAATAATTTTGTCCTGCCAAAAATTAAGGCAGCTGCGATCCAGCATTTATTGTATTGACCTATTATTTCCCCTATTGATCTTTGGCGCTGTGTTGCTTTTTTCATTTCGATAGTGACAGCCGAGGAGACATTGGTTCACCTTCAATCGAACTGGAACCCACCACTGTGTTGCGAGGTTTCATAGCTCATAAGAAGTAGCACTCACACAATCAGTTACATTCACTCCTCCTCTTGATAAGAGGTTAAGACCCATTGCTCACAGATTATCCAATAAATCTGAAAATCTTTATGAGAATTGTAAGTGTTTGTTATTACCCTCTAGGGTAAAGCTAAATCAACATATACTCATTGAAGCTTATAATGGGCCTTTGCACCAGGGGCATAATTGGGTTATTGATTGCTAGTCATCCATATATTTTTAAAATACTCTACTGGTAAGATTTTCTCACAATCTGTTCCTCCATCCCCTCATCTCAGGGTCTTAAACTCCCACAAAGCTGGATTCCTTCCATAATATAGAGAATCCTGTGGAGGAATGTGATACCAGTGTATTGCCAAGACTTGATCACAGCAACCAAGAAATGTAAACTCTGGTTGGGATTGAGGTCCCCAAGACAAAATTATCATATAATAATTATTATTATTTATTCTGTGTTTAGATAGCGCTAACATTTTGTGCAAAACTTTAAAAAAGCAAGGAAGATAGTACAGTTACAATATAATTAAAGATAAGAGGATTAGGAGTGCCCTAACCAAGAGTGCATACTATAATCTAAAAGGGAGGGGCAAAAGACACAAAAGCTAGTAACTGTGGCTAGTTGACAGTGAAGGTAAAAGTTCAGGTTTTAGATATATATAGAGTAGGCTTTCCTGAAGAAATTCATTTTCGGGGAATAACCAACTGTAGACAGACTAGGGGGTAGCTGCACATATTCGAGTAAGGAGTTCTAGAAGATGGGAGACGCACTGGAGAAGAAGCAAAGAAGATGGTTTGGGTAATATTTAAGACAAGGCTAGTGGTGCCGTTCAGTGTAGAGTTCTGGATGGTTGTGTATGTTGTTGGAGTGATTGTCAGAGAGGAACGGTGGACACTGAATGGTTGGTAAGGCAAATGAGTATGACAACAGCATTCATGATAGACCGAAGGGGGGTTAGCTTGTGTAGAGTGCAGGCCAACAAAAAGGGAGTTGGCATGTTCAAGGTGAGAGGTAATAAGGGAATGAAGAAGTTTCAAGGTGGTGCCATTGATTAGGAAGGGGCGTATTTAAGATATGTACTTAAATATAGAAACTGGGATGTAGATCATTTTGCTAGCAACCAACAAAAACAGAAGTCTTCATTTTGGATGTGAATTGCATTTAATGTTGACAATCATAATGCTTATCACAATAATTCTAAGAAACTTAGAAACAAGAATTTTGTGTTTCAAGTCAGTGAAAAATTCTCATTTGCGTTGGTGGGGAGCGACCAAAACACACAGAACATTATTACTTATTGCAGAAAAGAGACTAATTTTGTGTATTGGTAACATCCTGATTTCTAGGTAATTAAAGAACCAGAGTGGTTGTGTTTTTGTGTTAGTTAAAGATCGCGTTATTCTGGTTTTAAGGTAAAATGGTGCAATCAATTAAGAACATGATAATTTCCACAAGAGATATAAAGAGATACAATCAGCATTTGGAAAGACAGGACATCACTGTCACTAAACATGATAATTACTAATAATTATGTGAAAATGCTTTGTGCCTTTGAAGTCCGGGACCCCCACCGTTTATAGCATTTTAACATTGTTACGTGCCAGGACTGTAAAATACAAACGTCTCTAGCTAAATACTTCAAGCTATTTAATTTAGAGATGTCAGGCTCCACCAAGTCGGCAGTGTTTTGAAATGGATCTTTTATGCTAATTATTATGAGCCTGTATTTGTATGGGAAGAATCTCTTTTAAAAGATTTAATCCCTCCTAGAAAAGTTACTGAAAAATGGATAACACTGAACTATAACTCTGAGATACAAATAATTTATAAATTCTAGTCATGTATGTGCAGATTTTACATAAAATGTATCTAAAGCCAAAACTTTTTTTCCCTACATTTTGTATTGAGTAGTGTTATAATAGTAGCAGTTAAAGTGACCTTGTCAACATACCATTTGTTTAAAAAAAAAAAAATCCATAGGATTATATGTGCATTTAACTTTAACCTTACTTATGTTATTTACCAGTAAAAGTCTATTTTGTGTAGACATCCCAAAGCTCTGAGAATGTGGCTGGGAGCCACCATCTTGGATGTGATGTTAGCAGTCTCTCAGAGCTTTTACTCAAGTACTACCCCATAGTTTTCCCCTTCCCTCCTCCACCAGCAGCTATATAATGAAAGGTGGTATTTGGTGCACTATAAATTGAGGGCTGACGCTGACAGAAAAACTGCGGCTGACAATTAAAAAAAAAAAAGTAGGCAGGCAGGGGACCAACGGTCAGGTGCAAGGCTTCATCCAATTAGGACTCTAGAACGTGCAGTGCATTGTGGGGTGCTCGGCAGCAAACATTCCACTGAGCGCCCCGCAAATTCGGGTGTTTGCCGAACGGGTGAACAGGGGATGTTCGGCCCAAACTTAGCCCGAACTGTTCGCCCAACACTACTGATGAGTGTATTCTGATGGTGGGGAGGTCTCCCTGCTGTCAGGATACATTATGTCCACGGGAGGGATTCCCCCACCTAAGTCGAATGTGTTGATGTGGGAATCAATTAATTTTCTTTTGTTCATCCCACTGGTTGAATGAAAGAAAGTAAATCATGTATGGCTTGCCTCAAGCTGGCCATAGATGGCTCGAAATTTGGCCGGTTCAGCAGGGAAACCTCCCACTGCCAGAATACAATAACTCAGCAGGAGGGATTCCCCCACCAACACTGACTGCATTGATGAGGGAATCAAGCAATCAAGCAATTTTCTTTCCATCAACCTGTGATTAAAGGAAAGAAAATTGCATAATATATGACCTGCCCTACTCTTCTACCTAATGCACCTCACAAGTTAAAGCTGGTCATTCACTAGTAGAATTTCATTAAAAAATGTTCACCTAATCAATGTTCATTCAAATTTCTAATCATTAATGGGGTCACATTGGTATTCTTTTTTGACTACAGTGAGGAGAAAATTAGAAGGACCAGAATAAAACATCTTTTTTGAAGGAATGGTAAAAGAAAACAAAATTCTGAATGACATTTGTCAAGTCATCAAATGTACTGATAATTTTTGTACGAATGTTTGTATGAACATTCATTCCTAGCATTACTTCCATGTTCTCAGTGCAGCTGTCTGAGAGTGAGGTGGCCATACATGGGCTGATGGGAAAAAATTGAATGGATTCCCCCATCCACACAAGCGAGTTGGATGGAGGACCCCCCGTGGTGTTATTGTATGGATCAACTTATCTGTAGAGGATATAGATAGACTGAAATTCGGCTGGTCCCTGCTGTACATCTCAGAATTGTGTGTTCCAGAAGCACTTTGAAAAACATGCTGAATCTCCTTGCAAGGAATGATGTAAAATCCTATTTGAAATAGAACTTCAGTGAAAAAAACGTTTTTCCCCCCCTCCTCTCCTAGTTTTGACAGGTACCCGCTCCCCACTTCCGCTGGAATCGCCTTGGTGATTCCACCGGAAGTTTGTCCTCCTCCCTCCCTGCAACCTTCTGGGATACATCACAGGTCTCAGAAGGCTGCGGGAACATTCAGACAGCATAGCTCGCCTCGCATGTTTTTATTTTAAGTGACTGGAGAACATCCTGCCTTAACTCCTTTTGTACCAAGACGCTGCGTTGTGAGGACGCTCCTTCTCCATCTAACACTGCAGCTGAGATGGGAGGATATCCGTTGTGGTCGGTTGTACCATACATGGGGTGGCCCCCCGCCTGTCTCTTGCTGCATGACTTCCAGGCATGACGTTGGTGGGGACTCGCCCTGGACCAGTGGTACTTCAGCCAGGGCTAGCCAACTTATCACTCCACATGATTCCACCATGACTCAAATCACTTTCAAACAGCACAGGTAACTGACTCTGCACCTAGGGAACATTAGGTCATTGTCCTTGTTGCCCATTTAAACACTCACATTGAAGTGCGCTAATAATATTACTCCTCATTTCACACCTTGTCTGTGCACATTATTTTGGTCCCTATGAAACATTATGCGCGTACCTACACTAATCCATTTGTGGGAACACATATACTTTTTATAATTTTAGACACAACAGTTATGTTTTGCACCTTTATTTTTTATGATTTTTTATGTTCCTTATATATATATTTTTTTTATTTATCTTTCACAGCCCCAGGAGCATGACAGGTGCACAAATACTACACCTAGGTTAAATGTTACAACAGTCGGTTATGTCCCATGGGTGTTTCCTTTGGTTCTTTCTCTGCAGGGGGAGTCTCCCGCCTCAACCCCGGGTGAGACAACCTATTCAGGACCACCGTCCACTCCCCAATAGGAGTTGGTCCCAGTCTATGGGCTGCTCTGTGAGTAAGTGAGAACTGGTTTGTTTACATGATGTTCCTTTCCCCATGGAGGGTAACACATATTAATTTATTATCTATTTATCCTTCTAGTTTAACTATGCATGAACTTCTGATAAGTGGCTGTATGCCATGAAACATGTCAAGTTTCCAACACAAGCTTTCTTTAACCATTAATTTTTAATCCTTGTATATATTTGTATCATTGGGTATACTTTGTCAATCATGTCTTTATTGTGCCTGGCATTATTTATGCAGTATATACTGTACCAATCATGTTTGTTGAATATTCATTAAATACTTTAATATTATTATTATTATGTTTGATAGATTAATTATTCTACACATTGCTAATTATTGTTATAATGCATTGTGTTTTATTGTATTATGTATTATTATATGAGTTTATGGCACTTCAATCATGGTTACATACACTTTATTTATTATTATTATCTTCAACGACATGCCTATGTAAAGTCCCATCTCTTCTTCTTCTTCTATCAACATATCCAGGGATGGAGGCATGCCGTTGTTAAATCTAAGGTTGTGACAGGTCTCGTTCACCTTTAGCTGTCCTTTTGTACCAAGTAATCCCTACTTTCCTCTTCTTTTTAAAAAAACAATAGTTGACCTTCTGCCATTTTTTATTTATATATTTTTTTTTTGCCCGCCCACCCCCCCTGCCTGGCTACTCGCCTAGATGAGAAGACGTTTCACTCCTCCCCTGACTTCACATCCCAGGAGGCATTCATTTCCCCATTCACGAAATGCTGAATGTAAACAGTGGCAGTGGCAGATCTCACACATGCACAGACAGAGATCTGGCTTTGTATCCATTTTAATATTGTCCTATGAATGGAGGAAAGTAACAACTCCAGGGATAGTTGATGTCAGTATCCCAGGAGGTATTATTATCCTTCATTCGCAGAACAATATGTAAACAGATCTCTGTCTGTGCATGTGCGAGATCTGTCGCTGCGTCATGGGGGGGGACCAGCTGCCTTAAGGAAGAAGATCCAGCCGGCTTGTTGTGATGTAAAAAAGGAAGATGGCAGCATGGGACAGGACCTGGATTAGGGGAGCAATGCCAATGCTGGATCTGCTGGATAAGTATAATAATCTGGTATAAGAAAGCACCAAAGGTAAGTGAGGGAAAAAAGGAAATTTGCATTAGGAGGGTGAAGTTCCTCTTTAGGTCCCTTTCACACTTATACGACTTGTCCCACGATTTTGTACTGCAAAATCACATGACAAGTCATTCTCCATGATTTTCAATGACTACCATTCATACTGGCACGACTTTAAGTTGTGCCGACTTCAAAGTAGTCCCTGCACTACTTTGGTCCAACTTCCACCTCAATGTTAAAACCTCAAGTAGCATGCAAATCGTACCTGAATAATATAGACACGATTTCAGTACGACTTTGTAAGCACAAGCCTCACACCATGTATGTTTTCATTTGTTAATGCCAAAGTTGTGGCAAAGTCGTACAAAGTAGTACTGCTCCCAAATCACAGCAAAATCATGGTAAAATCGCAGCAAAATAGTCGTATAAGTGTGAAAGGGGCCTAAAAGTAATACTAAATCCTCAGTTTGTTAAGTATCTTCAGCAGCTGATTTAATCACTTAATGAGTAAGTATCTTCTTTATCTTTTAATCCTTGCCTATGTTCCAGTTTAAGTTGGTGCCATGACACTGCCCCGGGCTTCCTTTTTCAGGGTGGCTCCTTTCTCTTGCAGCATCCTATGGAGCCACCCTTACATGCAGGTACTAGAGTATCTCCCTACGCCGTGTGCACCATTAGACAAACACAGCCCCATAGCCTAAGATGGTAGTGCTCTCCCCTACTCCTCCCTCCATCCTCATTTAAAGTAGTTCTAAAAGCAGATGTTTTTTTTTATCTTAATGCATTCTATGCGTTGAGATAAAAAAACCTTCTGTGTTCAGCAGCCCCCCTCAGCCCCCTCCTAACACTTACCCGAGCCCCATATCGATCCAGCGATGTTGCATGAGAGACTCGGCTGATCGGCTGAGAAACACAGCAAGTGGCTCCCGCTACTGTCAATCAAAGTTAGTGAACCAATGATGAGAGAAAGGAGGCGGGCCAATCCATGGCCTTGATGTGTGAATGGACACACAGAGCAGTGGTATGGCTCGGGTGCCCCCCATGGCAAACTGCTTGCTGTGGGGGCAGGAGGGAGGGGCCAGGCGAGGGACCAGAGAAGAGGAGGATCTGGGCTGCTCTTTACAAAACCACTGCACAGGGCAGGTAAGTCTAACTTGTTTGTTATTTTTAAACAAACAAAAACAAGACTTTAGTATGATTTTAAGTTTATAGACTGACAGTAGACTGCACTGTCCACTGTTAAAGTGGTTCCAAAGTCTAAAGCTGAATTCAAGCTGACTTGTAAATAAAATGCAGGGAAAATGGATGTACATTTCCATCCATTTTATAACTGTTTTAACGCTTGTTGACTTGATCTGCATTTTAGCACAATTGTAAAATGCAGGTCAAAGCATAGACACATAAAAAAAACATTGTTTTTTATGTGGCCTGTTCCCATATAACACCTGTTCACATATAACACATATAACAATGCAATGCAACACAACGCAGGTCAAGGCAGCATTGTAGTGTGAACAGGACATATAAAAAGGCAACAATTGTGTCAATGCGATGACCTGCCTTTTACAAGTGCGCTGAAATGCAAATAAACGCATTAAAAGTCAACAAGCATTAAAATATGCATAAAAATTATGGAAATATACATCCATTTTCCCTGCATTTTATCGCAAGTTAGTGTGAATTCAGCCCCTCTGTTTTTTATACCTTAATGCATTCCTTGCATTAAGGTAAAAAGCAATCACTCTCCTGATCAGCTGAGACAAAAGTGGGAGCCATTTGCTCCCACTGCTGTCAATCACAGCCAGCAAGCAAATGAGGAGAGAGCGGGGGTGGGGCCAAGACACAGCTCTATGTGTCTTATGGACACATAGAGCAGGGCTCGGGTGCGAGCAAGCACAAGCGCCCCCATAGCAAGCGGCTTGCTATTAGGGGCACTGGTCATGGAGGAGGAGTCAGGAGTGCCGGCGGGGGACTTGAGCAGAAGAGGGTCGGGGCTGCTCTGTGCAAAACCATTGCACAGAGCAGGTAAGTATAACATGTTTGTTATTTATTTATTTATTTTTAAAATGAGCCTTTCATATGACTTTGACTCCTGTTACTGATCCAGCGCTGTCCTGGCTGCAGCTCCTCTCTCATCTCTGCTTGGTCTAAGAGGAGACGCTGCCAGTTGAGGAACCTGGTCTGATCTCACTGAAAACAAATATTTTTATAAGCGAACTCATTTTAGCTCAACGGTCCTTTAGCAGGAAGTGGTAATCATGATACACCAATGATCACTAGAGGGAGCATATACAAATCCACTTTTAATACAATAATCAAAATATGGAACAGCAAGTGCATAGAATGTGATGATCATGCCAAAATGTACCTTCCGGAAAATATTACAATGACACCTGCTATATTGTGCACTTGCTAAATATACACTATAATGTCCTGCTGCTATATTTGTACACCTATACAGTTAGTATATAGAACCTGGGACCGCTTTGGTCACAAAAGTTAAATAGGGGTGGTACATGGCACCTCTTGTGTTGAAGCATAGGTCTGCACTGTCTCTTTCTTTTTACGTAAAGAGGATCAGTTCACCTATTTTTAAATTGTCAGTTGCCATTTTTGTCTGAAAGAAGTATGCTGTAAAAAAAGTTTAATTTTTTGATTTGAGCTTTTGAAGTTTTTATATCTGACCAAGTGGCAGTAGAGAATAGATAAGCATGTGTCCTCACAGTCCATTTATATACATATACAGGCTGAAGATACGCATGGTGTATGATGTTTTGGAGGTTCAGAAGCCAATTGCATTTGCCCTCTGAGCTAAATCAGCCAAGATTCTTTATGCAGACATGCTAAGTAATCACTGCTTAACAGTTGCGGCTGGTGTTTTTTTTTTTGGGGGGGGGGGGGAGGGGCGGCAAACAATTACCCTCCAGGCAGCCGGCAATGGCACTACCCCCTCCCCGCTCACTGTCTGCTGATCGATCTGGCACTTCCAGCATCTAGGTGGTGGGTGCACTTTGGCTCTAATCACGTGCTTCAAAAAAACACACCATCCCATTGGAATCCATAGTCCGGCGTCCTACATGTAGATCAGGGGGCCGGATGCAAGGATAGAAGGGGGGGGCGCCCCTAGTGGACGGGCTGCCACTGCTGCTCAATGCAGGGGTGGACAAGCAGACGAGGAGGCTGATCTACTGAAGGAGTTATGAATAATTAAGATTTATTTTTTAATATGTACATAATTAGGTATCCAAGCAGAAATGGGAACGGGTACCTGTCAAAACTAGGTACCTGCTCCCTAAAAAAAAATGTTTACATTAGAGGCAGAGGAGAGGGCAGGAGGATCGAAAGAACTTTTGATTTTAAGTGAAGTTCCACTTTTATGCCCTGTACACACGAGTGGATTTTCCGTCGGAAAAAACTTGGATGGTTTTTCTGACGAATTCCGCTCAAGCTTGGCTTGCATACACACAGTCACACAAAAGTTCTCTGATCTTTCGACCGTCAAGAAAGCAGTGACGTTACAACACTACGACGAGCCGAGAAAATGAAGTTCAATGCTTCAGTGCATGCGTCAAATTGTTTCAGAGGAATGCGTAGGAATTTTGCGCGTTGGAATTGGTACAGACGATCGGAATTTCTGCTCGGAGCTTTTTCCGACCGAAAAATTGAGAACCTGCTCTCAATCTTTTGCTGGCGGGAATTCCACCAGCAAAAGTCCGATGGAGCATACACACGGTCAGAATTTCCGACCAAAAGCTCACATCGGGCTTTTGCTGGCGGAATTTCCGATCGCGTGTACGGGGCATGAGTAGTAAAATGTCATGATATAATGACCACTATAATAACCAATAATGGCATAGAAAAAAATCATGCTAATGATTGCTGATGTGAAAAAATTCTGGTAACCTGAATACATCATTTACCTTTAAAATAATGAGCAAATAATAAATACAAAAATTAAAATATCACACAATCCATATAGCATAAAGTGGCATATTTATCTAAATAAATAGTTTAAAAAGATATCAAAGTAGAATTCCATCCAAAACATTCAAAATACTTACCTAAACCTGTGATCACATGACATGTCAGGAACTGAGTTTTCTATCGTCTTTACTGAACAGAAGAGTTCTTCTTTGGATGTCCACATCACTGCTTGGGTGTCATGGACTCTGTATTCTGCCTGTCCAGCGGTGGCGTTCTCTCAGGGTCCAGAAGACTGCAATGGCACAATAATGTTACAGAGGTGACCAATTGGTGTGGGCACAGACTATAGTGGAATCAACAAGAAAGTAGTTGGTGCTAGAGAGGGTATAGAACTTTGCCAAAAGACTTTAAAAGTTAAGCCGACCATAGATGGAGTGATTTTCCCTTGGTTGCAGAAAAGAAAATGGCTTGATTCCCCCATCAACATAGTCATAGTTGATGGTGGAATACCTCCCATGGAACTTTTGTGTTCTTCCAAGGGGTGAATTATAGGCACTGGCAATAGTGGCATGAAAAATTTGACAGGCTGGTTGTACCCAAGTTGATCGATTGATCCCCTTGAGTATACTCAGCCTGCCCATACAGTACATGGTTCAAATCTCGGCAGGTCCCTGCTGAACCGACCCAAAATTTGAACCTCTATGGCCTGCTTTAGTATATAGTAAAGCATACAAATAAATGTTAAAATAACTCGTCTAATGTTCTAAACAGATTAAAGGGATAACTTTTATCATGAACAAATATTTACAGGCCCCCATCACATTGCTAGTTTGCTACATTTGTCATCCTTGACTTATCTGTTTAAGGCAATTATAACAAATAATGAGAGTGTAATGTGCTCAGCAAAGTGCTTAGTAGCTGCCCTTGTAAAGGGGTAGGGGGGGGGGGGAGTGTGCACGCCCCTCATTCTTGGTCACAGTGTAAATTAGATTGGTGTGAATCAATATAAGATAATACAGTAATTGTACTATGCTCTCCTACTCTCCACTCTTCTTGCCTCTGTGTTTACCATGATTAAAGTATTTGCCGGGGCAGACACACTGATTTGGCTGATTTTAAACTCCTTTGGTATGGAAAGCCCACAGCTAGTCGGCCTCCAACATTCCCTCCTCAGCTGAGGTTGTCACAGCAACACCTTGAGCACTTGAAAGGCATTTGCTTCAATAATCCTTGCCTGTGATCTTTGACAGGCTTATAATTAAGCAACAGTTTGTTAATGCTGACATCAACATTTTGAAACCCTAGAAGTGTTATTAGTCTGCTGTGTCCAGGAGTCCAGAAGGCTGTTGTGAAGGTGTCTAGGGGCTCTAGATGTGGCCGGCTGTGCACGCACACTTTAGCCGGTGAACTGTTTTTATGAATATTTGTTGTATACAGATATTGATCTGGGTGATCAGAAATCCAGTAAATACTGGAAAACTGTCCAGTCCATCCAGGAGCATACCCATACGCCCAATGCTGGGGGGTGCTCAGCATTAAAAGCTCAGTTACAAGAAATAGTCAGAACATTACCATGTACCACGAAAATTCTAAATACAAAAGTGGTCACAAAGGAAAAAAAAAAGAAGGAATGGAGTGGATACTACAGGAGGAGTAAAGGCTTTGCAACATAATTCTGGAGTTATAGCTGTCGATGGAACTCTAGTTCTAAATCCAGAAAAGAAGGGCGACAGTTCCATAGATAATTCCAATACGTTCAATAAATGCATAAAGTTCTTTTTGCGATACTTACTTAGTATGTTATGGCTGCAACAAATTCATTAGGAAATATCTGAAAAAAAGGAAACTGGAGACTGATTTTATCTTGGAGCAAATTGTATAGCATGTCTAGCGACTCTGGCTGTGACAAATTACTGCACATGGTTACGTACTGAATCTCTTGCATGTTATTTGTTGTACGGACATAAGACACACTTCTAAAAAGAGTTTGCACCATTCTTTATGAATTCCGATGAAATTGCCTTCTTAGCTCTTTGTGACCACTTTCGCATTTTGACTTCAGTACATTTTTGAGGTGCATGGGTGATGTGCTGGCTATTTCTTGTAATTGAGGAAAATACATCTGGTGTTGATTTTAACTAGCATTGCACCGATACCGGTATCGGTGCCGATACTAAGCATTTGTACAGGTACTTGTACTCATGCAAATGCTCCGATAGTAAAACTGATACCGTCAAACTCAGTTCACATACACTATATTACCAAAAGTATTAGGACACCTGCCTTTACACGCACATGAACTTTAATGACATCCCAGTCTTAGTCTGTAGCATTCAATATTGAATTGACCCACCCTTTCAAGCTATAACAGCTTCAACTCTTCTAAGAGGCTGTCCACAAATTTTAGGAGTGTATCTCTGGGAACACCTGACCATTCTTCTAGAAGCACATTAGTGAGGTCAGGCACTGAGAAGGCCTTGCTTGCAGTCTCTGCTCTAATTCATCCCAAAGGTGTTTTATCAGGTTGAAGTCAGCACTCTGTGCAGGCCAGTCAAGTTCCTCCACCCCAAACTCGCTCATCCATGTCTTTATGGACCTTGCTTTGTGCACTGGTGTACAGTCATGTTGGAACAGGAAGGGGACATCATCAAACTGTTCCCACAAAGTTGGGAGCATAAAATCGTCCAAAATGTCTTGGTATGCTGACGCTTTAAGTTTTCCCTTCACTGGAACTAAGGGGCCAAGCCCAACCCCTGAAAAACAACCCCACACCATAATACCCCCTCCACCAAGTGATGTGGACCAGTGCACAAAGCAAGGTCCATAAAGACATGGTTGAAAGAGTTTGGGGTGGAGGAACTTGACAGGCCTGCACAGAGTCCTAACCTCAACACGATAGAACACCTTTGGGATGAATTAGGGCAGAGACTGCGAGCCAGGTCTTCTCGTCCAACATCAGTGCCTAACTTTACAGGTGCGCTTCTGGAAGAATGGTCAAACATTCCCATAGACACACTAAACCTTGTGGACAGCCTTCCCAGAAGAGTTGAAGCTGTTATAGCTGCAAAGGGTGGGCCAACTCAATATTGAACCCTACAGACTTAAGCCTGGTACACATGGTTCGATTGTTGTACAACCGAGCGTCTGATTTTTGCCAAAAGCACGTGTGCTGGATTAGGTCTAGCATACTTACTATCCGCAAAATCTCGTTCCACAAACACGAACGTAGTGACGTACTATGAGGGGGTAAAGAGGAAGTTCATTTCTCAAGCGTTCATTTCATTTCTCTCTCTCACCCTTTGGGCCCCTTCTGCTTATTTCATGTTAGTAGAAGTTTGGTGAGCGTTGATTCGCGCTTTTTGTTGAATCAAAAAGAAAAAGTCAAATCGGCTGCGAAAGCACCGTACTAACGATCCGAAAATCCACAGACAGCTTGTCTTACAAATTTTCCCTTATGATTTTCGTATTGCATGTATGAGGCCTAAGACTGGGATGCCATTAAAGTTCATGTGCGTGTAAAGTTAGGTGTCCCAATACTTTTGGTAATATAGTGTATGCACGGGCTGGTTTGCAGCGCGATATCAAAGTCTGGTCTGGTGCGATTCCATTCAGTGATTCAGGTGCGATTCCAATGGGAATTGTAGTGTATGAGATTAGAAATTGCACCTTAACTGGACTGAAATCCCACAGGGCTCCTTTTTAAATCGCACTGCAACCAGCCAGAACATATGTGAACAGGCTGTAAAAACTCACTGAAAGTGATGTGAAACTGAAGTCTCTGCAAGTAAAATTTGTGAGGTTTTCCCATCAGTTTTTCATGCAGGTATGGTGTGAAGGAGCCTTAAAAAAACAAATTGGTATTGGCGAGATAATATATCAGTACTCGTGCTCGGTCTTAAAAAACTGGTATCAGCGCATCCCTAGTTTTAACCCGTCCTCACCTATCCAAGACATATGGCTTTAGATATGCTTTAGCACAAATACACACTTACAGACCTAGATGGGGGAATATGTTAGCTTTCTTTCATTCAGATCACAGGTTAAAGGAAAGAAATCTAACAGATTCCTCCTGCCACACTAAACAGCACGGATGGACATATCTTCCCTGCCAGCTATTATGTTCTGACAGCCAACTCCTGGTGACTGGATACAGGAGCTGTTTGGCTATCAGCTGCACCTACAGACCAAATATCAGCTGATTTAGCAGGAATAGCATCTTTTGGGACCTTTAATTGGCCTGTTCATCAACTGTAATGCCCTGTACACACGGTCGGACATTAATCAGACATTCCGACAACAAAGTCCATGGATTTTTTCCGATGGATGTTGGGTCAAACTTGTTTTGCATACACACGGTCACACAAAGTTGTCGGAGAATCCGATCATTCTGAACGCGGTGACGTAAAACCCCTACGTGGCACTGCATGTGTGGCACTTTGTGCGTCGAAATTGTCCACACACGGTCGGAATTTACACAAACGGATTTTGTTGTTGGAAAATTTTAGATCAAGCTCTTAAACTTTGTGTGTCGGAAATTCCTATGGAAAAGGTCCGATGGAGCCCACACACGGTCTGAATTTCCGACAACAAGCTCCGATCGCACATATTCCGTCGGAAAGTTAAACCGTGTGTACAGGGCATAAGAATATAATTTTGCTTTCTGTGGAGGAAATGGAACTATCAGACATAGATATTAAGATAATATGTTCTCCTGATGTATAGAGAAGAATGGCTAAATAGAGCAGGGTTTCTCAACCAGGGTGCCACAGAACCCTGGGGCAAAAGTCCCAACTGTCCCTGATTTGGAGGGACTGTCCCCGATTTGAAGTAATGTCCCTCTGTCCCTCATTCCTCCTCATTTGTCCCTCATATTGGTCTGATCTATATAGATGTATATAAAGTGCACTTTTTATCTATCAAAAAGTGTTTTCCAGCACTAAACCTTTCATCTGATTTCTAAATTGCTGCATTTGTAAATTCCAAAAGCCAATATAAAGGAATAGTAGTGGTAAAAAAGCACTAGTTGGTTTAACTAATTTTGTTTTTTTGTACAATTCTCCTTAAAGGGGGTGTGGCAAGGGGGTGTGTCCTATGCCTGCATTCTTTTGCTGATAGGTGTCCCTCATTCCCATCTCAAAAAGTTGGGAGGCATGTTGGGGTGCCGCAAAGAGTCCTCAGGGGTGCCGCGGCTACATCCCGGTCTAAGCACTACTTTATGTTAACTTCTGAGCATAGTGACTGCGAGGAAAGAGAGCACAGCTCTCTCCTCCTCCCTACATCTATGTGAACTATGTGAACAGCTATGTGAACTATTGCCAGCAAAGCAGAAATTGATGATGTCATCGGTTGTTAAGGACATGTCGGGCGGCACTACATCGTTCTGCTTTACCGGCAATAGTTCGCATAGCTGTTCACATAGTTCAACTAGCTGTAGGGAGAAGGAGGAGGTGAGAGCTGTGATCTCTCTCCTCGCAGAGTCACAGTGCACAGAAGTGAACACAAAGTAGCACTCTCCTCCCCATGTGCAGGATGTGACTACTGCCCCTATCTCCTCCCCACACTGCTTTTGTACAAGCTGCAAAAACTGTGGGTGGGGGCAGAGGGAGAGGAGTTTGTGTGGGAGGGGGGGGGGGGGGGATTAACACAGAGAGCACAGACCACATTTGTGTTAGGAGGAGGGATTTTTTTGGGGGGGCTTGTGCCAAGAGGGGGGATTTGGGGGGATTTGCGGGGACTGTGCTGGGAGTGGGGATTGGGGGGAGGGATGTTGGAGCGGGGTTTGTGCTAGAAGTGGGGATTTGAGAGCAGGGGGTTTGTGCTAGTAGGGGGATGGGGGGGTTGTGTTAGGAGAAGGAATTTGGGGGGGGGGAGGTTGTGCTAGAAAAGGCAGTTTGGTGTTGGATTTGTTTTAGGAGGGGGGATTTGGGGGGATTGTGCTGGGAGAGGGGATTGGGGGGTGTTGGGGTGGGGCTTGTGCTATAAGTGGGGATTTGAGAGCGGGGGGGTTTGTGCTAGGAGGGGGGATGGGTGGGTTGTGTAAGGAGAAGGTATTTGGGGGGGGTTGTGCTAGAACAGGGAATTTGGTGAGGCATTCGTGCTAGGAGGGGGGATTTGGGGGGATTATGCTGGGGGAGGGGATTGGGGGAGGGGATTGGGGGGGGTGTTGGGGCGGGGTTTGTGCTAGAAGTGGGGATTTGAGAGCGGGGGTCAGTTTTGTGCAAAGCGGGGGGGGGGGGGGGTTGTGCTAGGAGAAGGAATTTGGTGGGGGATTTGTGCTAGGAGGGGGGATTTGAGGGAGTTTTGTTAGGAGGGGATATTGGGGTGCTGGAAAGGGAATTGTGCTAGAAGTGGGGATTTGAGAGCAGAGGGGGGGGGGGTTGTGCTAGGAGAAGGAATTGGGGGGGTTGTGCTAGAGCAGGGAATTTGATGGGGGATTTGTGCAAGGAGGGGGGATTTGTGCTTGGAGGGGGGATTTGAGGGGGTTTTGTTAGGAGAGGATACCCTGGGGGTTGTGCGGTGTGCTCTGTGATCACTGAGTGGTATGAGAATCGGCTGATCACAGATCCGAGTAAGGGGTCGATTCCGGCCCCTTACCACGTGATCAGCTGTCAGCCAATGACGGCTGATCACGTGATGTAAACAGAAGCTCAGTAATCGGTATTTTTTTTCCTCACGCTGTTAGTGTGAGGGGAAAAAAAAAGCCGATCACCGGCTTCTGTCAGAGGGACATTGGTCCCTCACTCAGAAAGCCGCAGCTGTGCCCACCAGTGTCACCTGCCAGTGCCCACTGTGCCACCTACCAGTGCCACCTATCAGTACCCACCAGCGCCACCTA
This sequence comes from Lithobates clamitans, assembly GCA_037952925.1. Classification (NCBI taxonomy): domain Eukaryota; kingdom Metazoa; phylum Chordata; class Amphibia; order Anura; family Ranidae; genus Lithobates; species Lithobates clamitans. The sequence goes on along the minus strand of JBBGZY010001221.1, from coordinate 1,108,694 downwards.
CCAGTGCCCACAGTGCCACCCATCAATTCCCACCAGTGCTGCCAATCAATGCCCATTAGTGTCTAATATTCAGTGCACAGATCAGTGCTGCCTATCAATGTCACCTACCAGTGCCTACCAGAGCACATCAGTGCCACCCATCAGTGATCATCAGTGCCGCTTATCAGTGCCGCTTATCAGTGCCACCTATCAGTGCCAACCATCAGTGCCAACCATCAGATTAATAGGAGCACCTGTAAACAAGTGATATGTGTGTTTTCCTTTGTATTTTGCACCCTGATTAGGTGTGAATTGTTTCTCATGTGTTCCCATTCACACGGCATACTTAAAGTGATTGTAAGGGTTTGTTTGTTTCTTTTTTTCAATTAAATAAAATAACACACATGTCATACTTATATGCTCTGTGTAATGGTCTTGCACAGAGCATCCCCGATCTTCATTTTCTCAGGTCCCCTGCCAGCGCTCCTGGCACCGACCCCCCGCCAAATGCCCCCAGAGCAAGCCAGTTGCTCTGGGTGCACCAGTGTGTGCTCGCTCCCGAGCCCTGTTCCGTGTTGTATGTCCATAGGACACACAGAGCGGGGCTCGGCCCTGCCCCTCTCTCCCTCGTCACTGGCTCTGATTGACAGCAGTGGGGGCCAATGGCTCCCACTGCTGTATCTAAGTGATTGAGGGGTGATAGAGAGCCGAGAAATGTAAGATTGGACTGGTATGTAGTTAGGGAGGTGCTGCAGTTTTTCACCTTACCGCATAGAGTTAAAAAAAAAAATGATTTTAGATGTTTCTAAGGAAAAGGCGTTATTGCTAATTCTAATTCCCTGTACACACGGTCGGACATTGATTGGACATTCCGACAACAAAATCCTAGGATTTTTTCCAACGGATGTTGGCTCAAACTTGTCTTGCATACACACAGTCACACAAAGTTGTCGGAAAATCCGATCGTTCTGAACACGTTGGCGTAAAACACGTACGTCGGGACTATAAACGGGGCAGTAGCCAATAGCTTTCATCTCTTTATTTATTCTGAGCATGCGTGGCACTTTGTGCGTCGGATTTGTGTACACACGATCGGAATTTCCGACGGATTTTGTTGTCAGAAAATGTTATAGCCTGCTCTCAAACTTTGTGTGTCGGAAATTCCGATGGAAAATGTTTGATGGAGCCCACACACGGTGGGAATTTCCGACAACAAGGTCCTATCACACATTTTCTGTTGGAAAATCCGACCGTGTGTACAGGGCATAAGAATTTCTGGACAGTCCAATGCTGGGAATACCTTGTAAGGCCTGCCATACACAGTTCATAATGATTCGAACCGTTAATGGGCAGGCTGAATGTACAAAGTTGATTGATCGATCAATTTGAGTACAACCAACCTGCCGGATTCTCTTGCGATTATCGTGGTGGCCGGTGGGCATTTTTTTTTGTTAGTCGTTTGGTAGCACTTACACCATCACCGGCGGCTTCCCCTGCTCGGCGGTGGCCTCTCGTTCTCCTGCTCTCCACGGCGGCGGCTTCCGTTTCCTCCCTCCTTCTCAGGAGCCAATCCAGAGTCTTCTCTTTTCAGCCAATCAGAAAACGGGTCTCACGCCTGCTTCTGATTGGCCGAATTGAGGATCAGTGTTTCAACAGCGAATATTCATTCGCTGTTGTAACACACCTGGGTGGGATTGGAGAGCACTCTCTGCAACCAGAGCCCACCCTATTTTGAAGGCTATTAGAGCCTCCGGCTTAAAAAAAATCTCCTGCCGCTGTAATTCATGCACACGGTGCCCTGGAAGGGTGGCCGCGGCGGCCATGAATAGATTCATGCTATGCATGAATCTATCCATTATGCTTATAGGGAGTGGCGTGGAGAGAGTGGGTGGCACCCGGGCGCCCCTAATGGATGGGCCGCCACTGCTATAGCTGCTAGCAATAATTGTTGTCTTCTACCGGCGGGGATGGCTTCCCTCGCCTACCCCCATCCCCCCTTGAAGACAATTGATGATTACCCTGTCAACACTGTCTGTGTTGATGGGGGAATCGTGCAAATTTCTTTCCTGCAACCCGTGTATGGCTTGCCTTAGTGTTTTTTGTTCAGCCAGTGAGCAGTTTCCTCCATCCACACAAACAAGGTGGATGAAGGAATCTCTTCCCCTGCATCAGAATATTCTGGCAGTGGGACAGGCTGCTGTCAAAATGCATTGATCAGCGGCTGCAGCCAGTTGGTGGTTTCTATATTTTTTTTTCTTTTGTTAGGAATCTTTACTGCCATTATGGGACCCTTTATTACGGTCTCACAGCAGGACCCTTTCACATGTTTTGCAGTGGGTCCCCTTCCTGCTGTCTTGGGGAGCCCCCACAGTGGCGGAAATCCAGGACCCTTGACTTTTACAACCCTGGTAGTTACGCCACTGGTGTCAGTTATGTTTTTATTTTTGTTGTTTTAGTTTTTTTTATTATTTTACCATTTTTTTAGGAGCCCCATTGAGGGGCTTTGGTGAGATAGCAGTGGTCTTATGTTTCAAATTTGGGACAGAGAAAAGAGTTTGCGGACACAGCCCTCAATCTTCATCTCTGCTGCTTTACCTGCATATCCTGAATGGACAAGAATAACTCTGTACAGTAAATACAATTTACTATGCTTCAGTTATGAATGGACAGAGCAGTGACTAGTACTGATCATTGACTATGTCCATTCAGAAAAGGAAGAGGTGGGTAAATGACATATTTACTATTGTTCCTCTTATCCAGGTGTACAGGACAGCAGCACTGGCCTACAGTGGCTGCAAAAGTGGCACCACACTTTAAGCTGTATATTGTCATGAAACAACCATTTCTGATGTTGATCTCCAGTCTTTGACAGCAGCATTGTGCAGCCACTCTTGGGGGAAATAATTGATTGGACCACATTTACCCAAACTTCACCCAAAATGGAAAGTTCTGCTGCTATGCATCCTCCCCCCTCCTCTTTAATTATTGGAACTATTTGGGGGGGGTGGAGGTAGCAGGTACACACTCCTACTTCCGGAAGTTCTGCCCCATCCCCTTCCCCCACAGCCTTCTGGGACACATCACAGTACATCTACAGTATTTGTAGCTGCTTACTTTTAATTTTTCTGGGGGGAAAAGGTAGCTTCTCCTTAAAAACCAAAGCTGGTCATAGATGGATTGAAATTTATCCGATTCAGCAGGAACCAGCAGAATTTTGATCCATCTATGGTTGTTCCTGTTTGAGAGAAGTCGATTTGTTGATCGGCTTCTCTCAAATGGGACTTTTGAAAAATGTTTGTTTGATCAGCACCTTATCAGCTGCAGCTCAGATCAGTGTAATCTCACTCTCTGCTCTCAAAATACAATAAAGCCCTTTTACATGGACGATCCGATCAGGTCCGCCTTTTAGTTTTCCTGATTAGAAGGTCCATTCATTTCTATGGACAGGCGGGTATAAACGGATTTGTGTCCATTTATACCCACCGAACCTTCAAGTCCGATCCAGTCCACTAAGAAAAAAAAAAAAACACAAGGGGACTCCATCCTATTCTGTTTGGGCAGAGTAGATTAGCGGTAGTCAGTTGTAAACGAGCAGCAGAATCTTATTCCCAGCCACCCATAGAGCAGAGCGGGTTCTGTCCAAGTCTGCTCTGTAGAATCCAACCACTCTGCTCCAATCAGCAGGGGATCTGTGAGTCGGTCCCTTGCTGATCAGAAAGAAATCTTCCCATGTTAAAGAGGTCTAACACAGTGGGGAGGATTCCTCCATCCATCTTGCTTGTGTGGATTGGGGGATCTGTATGTTATTTTTCGATTAGCTACTGGGCTGATGGAGACCCATCTATGGCCAACTTTACTCTAATCACTATTGTCGATCTACATGCCCTCTCCGGGTCAACTGATAGCCTACCATGGTTTTCGCTACCATTTATATGCCGATGACACCCAAATATATCTCTCTACCCCTCAGCTCACCCCATCAGTCTCCTCACACATCACTGATTTACTAACAGACATATCAGCCTGGATGTCACACCCCTTCCTCAAACCAAATCTATCTATAATTGAGCTCTAAATATTTCCTCCCCCACGTTCTCCCTCCCTTGAGTTCTCTGTCAAGATCAATGGCACATCTATCAGTCCGTCCCCACATGCCAGGGTGCTAGGGGTAACCTTAGACTCTGAACTGTCCTTTTAGGCCCACATCCAATCCGATCCCTCCACTGGCTTCCACTCACCCAACGAATAAAATTCAAAGTACTAACAATAATTTACAAATCCATCCATAACTCTGCCCCCAGCTACATCACTAACCTAGTCCCAAAATGCCAACCAAGCCGCTCTCTTCAATCTTCCCAAGACCTCCTGCTCTCTAACTCCCTTGTCACCTCCTCCCATGCTCCCCTCCAGGATTTCCCCAGAGCTTCTCCCATCCTTCGGAACTCCCTACCCCAATCTGTCCGACTGTCCCCTAATCTATCCATCTTTAGACGATCCCTGAAAACCCTTCTCTTTAACCACTTCAATACCGGCCTATTGTAATATGGCGTCCACAGATGGGATCTCCCATCCTGGGTGGATGTCATAAGACGGCCTCGGGTTCCCGGCCGTCTAGGGGGCGCGCGCGGGTCCCGTTGCTCGGGACCCGGTGCGTGTGCCCGGCGGACGCGATGTCCGCCGGGCACCCGCGACTGCCCGTTAACCGGGTCGGACCGTGGATCTGTGTGTGTAAACACACAGATCCACGTCCTGTCAGGTGAGAGGAGAGCGATCTGTGTTCCCAGTACAGAGGAACACTGATCGGTCTCCTCCCCTTGTACATCTCCACCCCCTACAGTTAGAAGCATTCCCTAGGAAACACATTTTACCCCTCCTCTCCCCCTAGTGGTTAACCCCTTCACTGCCTGTCACATTTACACAGTAATCAATGCAATTTTATAGCATTGATCGCTGTATAAATGTGAATGATCCCAAAAATGTGTCAGAAATGTCCGATGGGTCCGCCATAATGTCGCAGTCACAAAAAAAAAAAATCGCGATCGCCGCTATTACTAGTAAAAAAAATAAATAAATATATATTTTTTTAAAATGCCATAAATCTATCCTGTATTTTGTAGGCGCTATAACTTTTGCGTAAAACAATCAATATACGCTTATTGCGATTTTTTTTACCAAAAATATGTAGAAGAATACGTATCGGCCGAAACTGAGGAAAAAATTAGTTTTTTTAAAAAAAAATTGGGATATTTATTATAGTAAAAAATATTGTGTTTTTTTCAAAATTGTCGCTCTTCTTTTGTTTATAACGCAAAAAATAAAAACCGCAGAGGTGATCAAATACCACCAAACGAAAGCTCTATTTGTGGGAAAAAAAGTACGTCAATTTTTTTTGGGTACAGCATCGCACGACCGCGCAATTGTCGTTTAAAGTGCGACAGCGCTGAAAACTAAAAATTGGTCTGCGAAGGAAGGGGGTGAAAATACCCTGTATTGAACCGGTTAAAGGGGTTGTAAAGGTTCACTTTTTTTCACCTTAATGCATCATGTGCATTAAGGTGAAACAACATCCGACAATGCCGGCCCCCCCAGCCCCCCCGTTTTACTTACCTGACCCCTCGAATGGCCCGCACTCGCTCCCGACATCCTCTTCGCCGCTCAGCCTGGCCGTTGATTGGCTAGAGTGGATGGATTGAAAGCAGCGCAGCCATTGGCTTGCGCTGCTGTCAATCACATCCAATGATGCAGCGCGCCGTGGGGCGGGGCCGAGTGATACAGTCAACGGCTATAGCCACCGGCTGTATCACGGGAGCGCACCCGCAAAAACTAAACACCATGTGAGAGAGCTCGCATGAAGGTGTTTAGTTCTTGCGGGGAGGAGCTGAGACAGTCGCCGAGGGACCCCAGACCAGGTTCGGGGCCACTCTGTGCAAAACGAGCTGCACAGTGGAGGTAAGTATAACATGTTTGTTATTTAAAAAAAATAAAAATAAATAAATACCTTTACAACCCCTTTAAAGAAGCCTATGCTGCTTCTAACTAATACACTGTTTTAATTCCTCCATCAGCTCATCCCCCCACAGCTATTACCTTTTGTATCAATTAAACCCTCCCTTTTAGATCTTAAGCTCTAAGAGCCCTTTCACGCTGGCGCGGTTTGCAGGCGCTATTGCGCTAATAATAGCGCCTGCAAACCGACCCGAAAGTGCCGCTGCTGTGTATCCAGTGTGAAAGCCCCGAGGGCTTTCACACTGGAGCGATGCGCTGGCAGGACAGTAAAAAAGTCCTGCCAGCAGCATCTTCAGAGCGGTGAAGGAGCGGAGTGTATACCTATCCTTCACCGCTCCTGCCCATTGAAATCAATGGGACGGCGTGGCTATACTGACGGCAAAGCGCCTCTGCAGAGGCGCTTTGCGCTGGTATTTAGCCCTTTCTCGGCCGCTAGCGGCCGAATACCGACGGTAAAACACCGCTAATAATAGCGGCGTTTTACCGCCGACGCCGCCCCCCGCCCCAGTGTGAAAGGGCTCTTATGAGCAGGGCCCTCTGAATCCTCCTGTACCAAATTGTAATGTAACTGTCATGTCTGACTCATTTTGTAAAGCGCTGTGCAAACTTTTGCCGCTGTATAAATCCTGTATAATAATAATATTAATAATAATAATATTGTTCCATCATCCTTCTCCAAAGGAAAATATAATTGGAATGTCTAGCCACTGTAAACCACCACTTAGCATATACTAAACAGAGAATTGGCCGTCCTGGTCTGTCTCTGACCTCTAGCACTGCAGTCCTGCAATGCAATGTAAAAAGTCAAGCTGAAGTTCAGAGTACCGTCCGTCACCTATAGCAATCAGACTCATGTCAGATCACTGAAAGCTGAATTAATAACATTTACCATAGGCTGGGGCCCTTTGCCGGTTGAATAAACTGGCACATGTTCTTTATAAATACAAAAATCGCAATCCATATTTCCGACGACTTTATTAACAGCCACAACAAAACAATGTTCGAATTTTGCAATGCTCGGAAACAAAAGCCCTGGAAGAGCTCCAGTCCCAGGTCTCTCCTTCATCTGTTACAGAGCGGGGGTCTATCACTCTCCTGGTAATTTTCTGGTAGCTTGTGTTCTGCACTAACTGTCCTCAGGGGTGAAATCCATCAAGGAGCCTGTTACATTACATCAAGCCGTGCTCAAGGAAGGGGTCAAGTGGTCCGTTGCTGTGCTGTTTGAGCCCATCAGAGACATATTTAATTTAATTAAGGTTGTCAGCACTATTGATTTTGGTAGTTTCAATTACCGTAGTCTTATGGCTTCTGGATCTAGTGATCTGTGAGGACGCCTATCAGCACAGCCGCACATTGAGCCATGGGCCCTTTGTCTCTTTTAGAGCTTGACATCCGCTGCCATAGGCCGTAACTTATTGCTTTTATCCAGCCCAGCTCCTCTTCTGTTTCCCATAATTAATTTCTCATTAGACAGCTCTTTATTGTTTAATTTGTGCAGTTTATAATCAAATTGGGCACATTAATTGCGGCTGGATTTAAGGCTAATGAAAAATAAAAAGCTTTGCGCTAACTTCCTCTTCAATTATCCCAGACAAGATAAAATAAAGTCCCCGGGAAAGTTGTCAGCTTTTTAAATTATAAATGAAAGCGTTTAAAGAGCAGGAACATTTAGGGAGCAGTTATCTGGTATTTAGTAATTATAAATCCTCTCCTGCAATATCATCGCCTCCTTGTATTTTATACGCCGCATTCTATGGCCATTGTTTGCTCGAGCGAGCTAAGAAAAATATGAACATAATTATAAAGCAATAAAAATAGCAGGTGGAAATATGAAGCTTTTTATCTGTTGCTTGGATTAATCATTTCTTTTTCATGTTGTAAGTTATTTGGTTCCTGTAAACAGGAGTTTGTTGAAAATGATATAACCTGTGATGCATAAATTCATATTGGGTACATTTTAGATTTTATATACGATGTGATTACAGCAGGCATTCACGTCACTGTGCTGCCCTAGGATAACATTATCACTTGTGTGCATCGGGAGCCCCTTCACATTCGCCCCGATCCTGAAATATGGCAGCTGCCATTGCTGATTTGTTTTGTAAGTGCACTTTGTAGGGCTTCCATCTCTGAAAATAATTCATACACATCCACTACTTAAAGTAAAACTATAGTCAGAAAATGAAGCCCTGCTAGATCACTTCCAGCTGGCCTTTTTTGCAGGTATAGCTATGTAAAACATGAAAAATAAGTGTCGATACTGTTTAAAATCCAGTAATACACTATTCTCACCCTGCTCTGCGCATGCTCAGTTGCTCTGTATTTTTGCTGACAGTCTAAAGATTTACTGCTGCTCAGGGGCTCTAGGCTTCAGCAAAATGGCAGCCTCCAGCAAGAAGGAACAAGAACAATGCTGGAGGCAATTTACAGCAAACACTAATTTAAGTAGCAGAAATATTAATGTGGAATGCATGTTCCTGGCCAAAGAACCTTATTTTTATCAAGTTGTTATGGGTAAAGGTCCTCTTTAATGGCCTTGTAATCTACTTTTCACTAAACCGTTTTCTTTCTGCCTTGTAAGATTCTCTATTAGCTTCTGATCCTTACCCTTTCTCCTTCACTTCTGATTGTTTGAAAGAAGCAGTGCAGGTTATTAGGGTGGCACAGTGGTGTAGTGGGTAGCACTCACGCCTAGCAGTAAAAGGGTCGCTGGTTCTCGAATCCCAACACTACCTGCCTGGAGTTTGCATGTTCTGCCTGTGTGGATTTCCTCCAGATACTCCGGTTTCCTCCCACACTTCAAAGACATGCTGGTAGGTTATTTGGCTTCTGTCTAAATTGGCCCTAGTATATAAATGTGAGTTAGGGACCTTAGATTGTAAGCTCCTTGAGGGTAGGGACCGATGTGAATGTACAATGTATATGTAAAGTGCTGTGTAAATTGATGGCGCTATATAAGTACCTTAAATAATCACAGTTGTGGTCATGAGTACTGCACATCCCATAGTCTATAGTCCAACTCAGAAGTGAGCAAGAGAGAGTGGCTATGTTCTTACATAAAGAGGGACCATGGAGAACAAATGTAGCCAACCTCTAAAAGGATCACAGAAGAAAAATAGGAATTTGGAGATGGCTGAGAAAAATAGAAGGGAATTTTTGGGTTAAGAAAGCACTTAAAAGATATCTATAGGTAATTTTTTTTTTTAAACAAACATGTCATACTTACCTCCTCTGTGCAGTTGGTTTTGCACAGAGTGCTCCAGATCCTCCTCTTCTGGGGTCCCTCAGCAGTGCTACTGGCTCCTCCTCTTCTCGAGTTCCCCACCGGAGAAGCGTTCTACCTCGGGGCACCCATGCGGGAGCGCTCCTGTGTCCTGCTGCTGCGTTTATTGACACAAACAGCAGGACTTGGCCCCGCCCCCCGGCTCCCACATCATTGGATTTGAATGACAACAGCAGGAGCCAATGGCTGCGCTGCTATCAATCTACCCAATCAGGACACGAGACACTGGCTGGAGCTGGTGTGCTCGTTCCCGGCGCAGGAAAGACAGGGTTCAGGTAAGTAAAACAGGGGCACTGGGGGGCTTCTACACTAAAAGAGGTTTTTCACCTTAATGCATAGAATACATTAAGGTGAAAAACCTTGAGGGTTTACAACCTCTTTAATATATATAAGTACTTAAATATTTTTTTTTAAAACCAGAGTTTAGTGTCACTTTTAAAGTGGGAGTAAACTCCCATGTATGATTTTTATCTATAGTTAATCCTATAACAAGGCTTACCTATAGGTACAGTAAGTATCTCCTAAATGTGCACTGTTTAGGGGATATTTACTTTAGATGCAGCCAGTGACATCTGAAGGAATGGCATACCTGTGCCGTTCTTTCAGAGCCGTGCCCTAAATGGCATGAATGTGCAGGAGTGACGTCATCGCCAGCTTGGCCATTCATATCACTGAAGCCCATGAACGCGGAAGAAAGATGGGTGAATATAGAAGCGCCTTCAGCGCTGACAGCGCGCCACTGGAGGGCTTCATTTTCAGGTAAGTCTGACATAATATGCTAGCAAGTGATGCATAATGCATATTATGACTTATGCTTCTTAGATCCCAATTTATTTATTTTTTATGCGGTTTACTATCGCTTTAAGAGACTGTGACAAGACCATATGTTGTGAATTTAGAAGTTAAAGTAGAACTAAAACCAAAGCTTATTTTAAGTAAAAATAGAAATGGAGGGTTATAAATTCTCTCATTTTTTTTGCCATCTGTGTCCCACTGGGATGATTTCCCTTCATTTCCTGCCCCGTAGTCAAAAACAGGAAGATACAGGAAATCCGAGGGAAGACAACCAGGGTTACCGGAACTAGTGAGTCCATTGGAAGATTTTCCCTCTAATCCTGGTCTGGTGTTAACTCAAAATTGGGGATGTTCTGCCTATCAGGAACGAGGTAACAGAAAATAAATTAGCAGGGACATATTACAGAGGGGGAGAAGGAGGTTTGGGAGTAAATCTGGGTAATCCCTGGACAAACACACTAGAACTGCCTTTCTCAAGCTTTTTAACCCTTCAAATAACATTCTCCGCCTCAAGGAACCCCTTCTATTAATCATTATATCTACAACTTATGGTACATTAGTGTGATGGTCACCTAAAAGAAAGCTCCTCACATTTGTGGTCATTAGGTAGAATCAGCTTTACAGATAGCTAAAAAGATCATTGGTGTCAATGGTTCATTTGAATAGCAGAAGTTCCTGATTGCTCATGGAACCCCTAACAACCTCTGGAGCAACCCTGGTTGAGAAAGGCTGCTCTATACAATTTCTTTGATTTCTTTTTTATTACCTGCAGAGATATAGTCGCTGAGAAATTTAGAAGAATCCAATACTTCTGAGCCTGCTGCTGTTATGCCGCGTACGCATGACCGGACTTTCCGTCAAAGTAGACTCTGACGGTCTTTCCGACAGGGTTCCTACGGAGTTCTGCTGAAACGGACTTGACTACACACGATCACACCAAAGTCCGTTCGTTTAGAACGCGATGACGTACGACGGGACTAGAAAAGGAAGTTCAATAGCCAGTAGCCAGTAGCCAATAGCTGCCCTTGTGTCGTTTTTGGTCCGTCGGACTAGCATACAGACGAACGGTTTTCCCGATAGGAGTTGAGTCCATCGGAAAGATTTGAAACATGTTCTATTTCTAGGTCTGTCAGAATTTTAGAAAGAAATAATCTGATGAAGCCCACACACGATCGAAATGTCCGACGGAATGGTTCCGTTGGACCCTTTCTGCCGGAAAGTCCGGTCGTGTGTACGCGGCATTAAACTTACACCATTAGGTTTTTCAAAGGGTCTCTATAAGACCTTGTTCACATGTGCAGTCAAGGGATAATAAAAACCCCCAACCAGATACCTACAACCTGACATGGTGGTCGCTGGGGTTCATACACATAATCACAGGGTGCTAAATTATATATAGTGTAGCATGCTAGTGCTGCTTGCAAAGCACATCCATTATAATCAATGAGATCACACCTGGAACTGTGTGCCATTTGACTGGCTTGCAGTTGGGGCATGGTATTTCAAGTCCTAAATTGTCTGTAGGCTGGGCAACCCAGAGAAGAGATCGGGAACAATTTAGCTTCCTTATGTTGGCCATATGCTAGTAGAGTTTCAAACAAACATTCATATAGACATTTGTACAAAAAATTTCACTGATATATTCAATGACTTGACAAATGCTGTTTTACAAAAAATGTAAGGCTCCGTTCATATATATGCAAAGCAGATTCACACGTGTTAGGCAGCCGCAATGCGGTTTTAAAAAGAGTGCTGTGAGTTTTTCAGTCCGGTTCAGGTAAAAATTTGCACCTGAATCGCACCTGGACCAGTGAACAGAACCGCACAGGAACTCCCACACTGAAACCCTCTGCCGCATATATGTGAACACAGCCTTATTATAACATTCTATTTAGGTGTGAATAGACTTTCCCAAATGAAAACCACATTCAGGTCCATTTGGAACCCACTAACCATTAGGCCTCATGCACACTGGGACTCTTCTAAAAACTTTAGCATCTGCAAAAATGCTCCTAAGCTGCGTTTTTTCGAACGCGTTTAGGCTTATTTAAGTGCATCAAACGCTTGGGAGTTTATTCATATTATTGGCCAGAATATTTGTTTACTTTGGCCATTGAAATAAAAAAAAAACGCCCAAGCGCTAAAAGCGCCTTGTGTTAATACGTGCTTAGGCACGTTTACCTGCGTTTAGGCGTGTCAGGTGCCTCTAAACTCCTGTAAACACCTATAGTGTGCATGAACACAAAGGTTAACATAGACAGGAATTTAGAGGCAGAGAAAAAAAAAAAAGCTCTAACGCCTGAAAAAGCTGAGTTTTTTTAGCTCAAGTGTGCATGAGGCCTTAGAAAATTGAACAAATGTTCTTGAAATTTAAATTTTCGAACTGAATTTTACTAGTATATGGCCAGCCTTAGGCAGGCCATACATGGGTCGAATTTCGAAAGAATCTTCTTTCGAAAATCTTATATAAAAATTTTTGTTCGAATTTCGCACCATTAGTGGGCTGCAGCCACAGCCGATTTTCGTGCGGCCATCGAATTTAAGTAATCGGGTATGTTGGAAATGTTTTGAAAAACTAACGATTTTGTAATCAATGATGGGAGAATCGTGCGAGAAATGTGATCGAAAAAGAAATGCGCATGTGCAAGAAAAGAAATTTCCCGGAAAGAAAAGAAGATTCCCAGCCACGAAAATTATTTTTCTGTAGCAACATGAGGTGAAATTGAAGGCTTGCTTGGTCGAATTTCGAAATCAATGGTGGCACCATCGGATCACAAAACGCACAAAATTTATGATTTTCAAAAGAAAATTCTTTAAAAATTCGACCATGTATGGCCAGCCTTCCAGCCCTACCCATAGCGGAGCAGCATTATTAACTTGAGAAAAGATTCCATAGTAAAGACTTGTTCTTTGCCAGTTCCATATTATCCATGATGTGCCTCGTTTTCATGCAGACAATCGTACTTTACTTCATGTAATCTACAAAGCCCCAACAAGTATACAGTAACCTATTTTCCTGACTAGACTCATTTTAATTTGGGCACTAAAAGCTATTTATGTTTGTATGTCATTTCTGTGCTGATTCTAGAAATAGCAGTATATTTACTTCTAAGGCTTTACTTTTAATAGCACATAATATCCATTTCTTCCACTGTAATACAGATTGTAAACTGAAGCTGAGATCTTATTATGAAATCCAATGAAAAGGCTGCTGTAGATTTTAAAGATCTTAGAGGGACATAATTCCCCTGAATTACACTGAGTTTAATGACTTAGGGAAAATGTTTAGTCTCCTGTCTGCTTTTTGATGTGAAACCCTAAAGAGGACCTGTTAGGTTTCAGTTAAATTAACTTATTTAACTAGACAGTTAAAAAAAGAAAGACATGTATTTTCTATTTTGTATCTGCTAAGGAATCATAATAAAATACAGTGTAGACATAACGGAGTGGGTTAGTCTGTGTGTCCAGAGGTGCTAGGTGTACCGTGTAGGACCCATCCAAGGAGAAAATGAACTTACTATATCTCTTGCTTTGGAGACCTCAGATAACTTCCTTTTGAATCCCCCTTTTGGTGTTGGTGTATGTTGGCGTTTGGGGTTGGACATGTCTTACAACACTGAGGTTGTGAGTTCAATTCCCATGAGAAAAGCTCACTGCCTCGTATGTTCTCCCTCATGTAACACCCTCCTATACAGACTGTTAGGTAAATTTGGTTTGGGCTTCTGCTGTAGCTACAGGAGCTGGGATTGTTTAGTATGGTCTGATTGAGGCTAAACAGACTGGGAGTTTGATTGCCACCTCCTGACTCTAGGAGAAACTTCTGGAGATTAGGGCAGGAGGATTCCAATACCCAGCCTGAATAGTATAGTCTATCATGTCCCTTGGGAGGTGTACCCAAATGGTGGATCCTGTTAAATAGGCTGGAGCCCAGAGGAGAGGGGCTTCCCTGAATAGGAATGGATGTGTGAGCTTTAGGAGCTGCTTGCCCTGGGGCACTAATGGACTGGTCACTGGACTGTTTCTTGGGGGTTGCATCTATGGATTGTATACATTTATGGACCCCAAAAGTAGAGCATTTTCTTGTGCACTGAAGTTTCATAGTCCCCAGCTGTGAAACATGAACAACTTCAGTCTTCTATTACTTGTTCTACACTTTGCTGCATGGTCCCCAGGTGTGCACAAATACAGAAGACTTTTCTCACTTGCTACCACTACTTCTCCTGTGACTTCTCCTACTACTGCTAAGTTAGACATGTCCTCTGTTAGCAACCTTTTTTGTTTGGAGTATCCTGCATCACTCTCCAAACCCCTCTCCAAAGTTCTACTAGCAATAAATTTGCACAGAAAAGGCACCCCCTAGGCTGTTTATTGAGCCTGAGTGGATGATACGCTGCTGTGTGTCTGGCTGCCCTGCATTGTTTATTGGGGAAACCGGTGTACATCTACAGTGGCTCCTATGGGGGTAGCTCTACACCAATTTCCAATGCTACCCCCAGATGAGAACACCCAAAAAGCCATAAAACATTTTCAGAAAAAACTTTACAAAACCTTTTAAATCAACTTAATACATTCCAGAAGCATCAAAAACAAAAGTTATGCAAAGTTTTACAGTTTGTTTTCGTTAGAACCCTGGTGCCCAAAGCCAGAGGGCAGCAGAGCAGCTACAGAGTGGCAGACAATGACCTCTGCCCAACACTTAAGGCAAAGTCCCAGCCTCACTTGGTAGAGAGAGCAGCATGGGAGCATGTGATCAGGTAAGTAACCACCAACCACCAATGATTGGGGGGGGGGGTTAAAAAACACTGCCACTGACCACCAATGGGGGGTTTAAATAGCATTGCAAGTGAGCACCAGTACAGGAGGTGGGAAGGGGGTAACATTGTTGCAAATTACCACCACCCATAGGGACGATTAAATAGCACTGCAACTGAACACCAGTGCAGGTAAGGGCAGGGTTAACAGCACCACCATGTTTGAGGTTATTAATGTGTCTACTTACATCAATGCTGTGAATTATTATTATGACTACTGACAACAATTCTGGGGGTGATTATTTCAGGCCACTCACACCAATAAGGGTTTATTATTGTGTCCACTGACACCAATTTTGGGGGTTATTATTGCATCCACTGACACCAACGTGGGGGTTTTAACTGTAGTCATGACACCAGTACTGGCTGTTACTATTACTATAACTGACACCAATTATGAGGCTTATTTTACTCCCGCTCTCTATTCAGAGCGCATTGCGGTATGCAGCAAAAATTATAGCAAAACTGAGATTTTTTGGTGTTGCAATGTGTTACATTCATTTTGAGTGGGCTACCTAACGATACAATACACTGCTATTGGGTATCCCTCTCGAACTGTCAGAGGCCACACTTGAGGCTCTCTGTAATTTTCAAGTTGACCAACCCTGCTTTAGAAAGTAGCCACAGTAGAAAAGTTTGCTACCCGGCTGTAGAGAAGGGCCCTTTGCACATTTTGTGGAAGCAGGAATCTTATATGCCCCTTGCTGAGTCAGAGCTAAAGCTCTTCAACTAACAGTGCTACTCGCTGATTGGAGAACTCAAGATTTTACACAGCAAGGGATGTGCTAGACCTCTGCAGAGAGACCACTGCTTTTACTGAGAGAGCAATTGTCCTGCTCTCTTTTAGGCAAAGGATTTTTTTTATATCTTTAAAAGCCCGCTATAGCTTTCCATTTAAATCAGCTGAATGAATTCAAGTGCATAAATAAGGTGTGAAAAGTCTTATAGCTCATTCTCTTTAGACATCAGCTGCTGCCTAAGTAGAAAAAAAAGCCTGTCTCCCATCAGCATGCCAAAAGTCCTGCATGCCGCATGTTTCAGAAAACACAGCCAAAAAAGTCTGACCTAATAGAAGTCAATGGGACAGTGGATAAAAATGCGTGTAAAGCGAATGTAAACCGCGCATACACCTAAGCTGCAGCCAAAACGCAGCACAAGAGTGAGAACCTGGCCTTAGTCTCCTCTATAGTGCAGTTGACATTAAATGCACAGGAACTCAAGTGACTAGTCCAAGATGCAGAATTTTTTAGTTTGTTAGAGAATTTTCCAGTGTGCAGAACTGATTCTTTGCTATAGACCAGAGCAGGGGTGTCAAACTTAGTTTCATCGTGGGCCACATCGGCATTATGGTTGCCCTCAAAGGGCCAGTTGTATCTAACTTTAAAACTATATACAGTATCTCACAGAAGTGAGCACACCCCTCACATTTTTGTAAATATTTTATTATATCTTTTCATGTGATAACACTGAAGAAATGACACTTTGCTACAATATAAAGTAGTGAGTGTACAGCTTGTATAACAGTGTAAATTTGCTGTCCCCTCAAAATACCTCAACACACAGCCATTAATGTCTAAACCGCTGGCAACAAAAGTGAGTACACCCCTAAGTGAAAATGTCCAAATTGGGCCCAATTAGCCATTTTCCCTCCACGGTGTCATGTGACTCATTAGTGTTACAAGGTCTCAGGTGTGAATGGGGAGCAGGTGTGTTAAATTTGGTTTTATCGCTCTCACTCTCTCTACTGGTCACTGGAAGTTCAACATGGCATCTCATGGCAAAGAACTCTCTGAATATCTGAAAAAAATAATTTTTGCTCTACATAAAGATGGCCTAGACTATAAGAAGATTGCCAAGACCATGAAACTGAGCTGCAGCATGGTGGCCAAGACCATAGAGCTGTTTAACAGAACAGGTTCCATTCAGAACAGGCCTCGCCATAGTTGACCAAAGAAGTTGAGACCAAGATAAACTTATTTGGTTCAGATGGTGTCAAGCGTGTCTGGCAGCAACCAGGTGAGACATACAAAGACAAGTGTGTCTTGCCTACAGTCAAGCATGATGGTGGGAGTGTCATGGTCTGGGGCTGCATGAGTGCTGCCGCCACTGGGGAGCTACAGTTCATTGAGGGAACCATGAATGCCAATATGTACTGTGACATACTGAAGCAGAGCATGATCCCCTCCCTTTGGAGACTGGGCAGCAGGGCAGTATTCCAACATGATAATGACCCCAAACACACCTCCAAGATGACCACTGTCATGCTAAAGAAGCTGAGGGTAAAGGTGATGGACTGGCCAAGCGTGTCTCCAGACCTAAACCATATTGAGCATCTGTGGGGCATCCTCAAATGGAAGGTAGAGGACCGCAAGATCTCTAACATCCACCAGGTCCGTGATGTCCTCATGGAGGAGTGGAAGAGGACTCCAGTGGCAACCTGTGAAGCTCTGGTGACCCCACAAAATATTGACACTTTGGGCCCAATTTGGACATTTCACTTAGGGGTGTACTCACTTTTGTTGCCAGCAGTTTAGACATTAATGCTGTGTGTTGAGTTATTTTGAGGGGACAGCAAATTTACACTATTATACAAGTTGTACACTCACTACTTTACATTGTAGCAAAGTGTCATTTCTTCAGGGCTGTCGCATGAAAAGATATAATAATTTACAAAAATGTGTGGGGTGTACTCACTTTTGTGAGATACTGTAAATGTATCCAGGGATTTTTTTCTCAGAGAATAGGTGCAGGAACTCAACCATGCCCCCCCCCCCCCGCCACGCTCTTCACTGAACCACATCAGACAGTGGTTGTGGATAAATTGCATTAACAGTGGGAGGATCTTAAAAGGGCAATAAGTACCAGGAATGCGTTATGTGCGGCTTTCAGGGATGCAGTTTCAGGGGTTCTCTATGCACAGAGTGCAGGATACAGGGGTGCGCTGTGTACAGAGTGCAGATTCAGGGGTGCCCTATGCACAGAGTGCAGAATTCAGGGGTGTACAACATACAGAATGCAGAGTTCAGGGGTGCCCTATGCACAGAGTGCAGGGTTCAGGGGTGTGCAATGTACAGAGTGCACAGTTAAGGTGTATGCTATGTACATAGTGCAGGGTTTAGGGGTCTGCTATGCACAGTGTGCAGGGTTCAGCTCTATTTCACAGACATGTATCACTTCCACCCCTCCTCAGCTCTGACCCTGCACCACACTCTGTCATCCCCCATCTCTGCACACATCTCCCTCCACAGCCCTCATCTCTCTCGCCCTCAAAAAAAAGCTTTCCCTCATCTCACCTACCCGAACGGCTCTAGTACCTTGTAGTCGACTTCGTCTCTCTTTCTCACTTGCATTCATTGGCATCTATGCCCCAGGCACAGATAGCTATCACAGTGCAGCTTACCATGTGATGCCCCATCCCACACGACACCTGCATCTCCCTTGTCCCCTCTGTGATTGAAGGGCAGGCAGGGATCTGTCAGAGCTGCTGAGAGGAAAGCTGCCCTTGCAAACACAGAAGGCTTCTGTGTTTTACAAGTGACAGTAGAGAGCAGGGAGCGGAAGGCGAGAGCCGCAGGTGGCGGAACTCCATTCTGCCACTTTCCAGCTGAGAAAAAACCCTGGGTGTGAGGGCCACATAAAAAAGTCTGAATTCGCCCCGCAGGCCTTGTGTTTGACACATGTGGACTAGAGGAAAAGGTTACAAAGGACCACTGTCTTTATCAGGTGATTATTGGTGCAGGTCCTGGTTTTCAGGAAATTAAAGCTGACCATACGCAATTTAAAGTTCAGCTGGTTCCTGATGAACCGGCCAAAATTCACTACGTGGATGGCCCTATCACTCCCACTTCTGACATCCTTCATTGAAAAATTGAAGAAGCTGGATAGAAATTCTTCGGCTGAAGAGAGGCTGCATCCAATAAGATGAAGCTACTGTTTGAGTGTTCTGACAGCCATTCTGCGGTGGCAGTATTGAAAAGCTGCAGCAGGAATTTCGCCCGTCCACATTGTATAGCATGGATGGAGAAAATTAGATTTTTGTTCTTGTTTATTCATCTTTTAGGCTGAACTAAAAGACTCTTATGCCCCGTACACACGGTCGGACTTTGTTCGGACATTCCGACAACAAAATCCTAGGATTTTTTCAGACGAATGTTGGCTCAAACTTGTCTTGCATACACACAGTCACACAAAGTTGTCGGAAAATCCGATCGTTCTGAACGTGGTGACGTAAAACACATACGTCGGGACTATAAACGGGGCAGTGGCCAATAGCTTTCATCTCTTTATTTATTCTGAGCATGCGTGGCACTTTGTCCGTCAGATTTGTGTACACACGATCGGAATTTCCGACAACGGATTTTGTTGTTGGAAAATTTTATATCCTGCTCTCAAACTTTGTGTGTCAGAAAATCCAATGGAAAATGTGTGATGGAGCCCACACACGGTCAGAATTTCCGACAACAAGGTCCTATCACACATTTTCCGTCGAAAAATCCGACCGTGTGTACAGGGCATAACAGTGAATGGCCAATTTAAGGGTCTTTTCAGCCCTTTTCGGAGATATTATATGTCAGTCAGTTTTTTTAGGTGGTTCTGTACGGAAGAAAGCTCAATGTTAGTCTATGGGCAGGTGGATGCAAACTGGCACATGTCCGTTAACATTAAATTATCTCACAGTCCGATCAGGTCTGAAGAAAAACTTGAAGTTTTCGCCCTTTCACACTTTTTGGGACCTAAACAAGACAGATTGGAGGTAAAAGAATGTAAACAGAAGTACGTTGATTTACATCCCCTTGCACATAGACCTTACACGGGTCCATTAAGCTTAGTGAGGAAAAAACTAAACAGGGACAGATGTAAAAAAGTGATATCCATTGCGTTTTGATCCAAATCAGCAGGAGAGCTGTCTATTCACAGATCTTGTAATGAATAGACGCCACTTGTCTAAAAAGACCCTTATTCAAGGACATGCAGGTATAATATGTGTCCATCTGTGGTCACCCTAAAGCCGGTTATAGATGGATTGAATCTTGGCCAGCTCAGCATGGACTGGCCAGGTTTCGATTCATCTATGGGCAGGCTGGTTGTACTAAAGTCGATCCATCAATACAGTACAACCAGCCTGTTGGATTTTTTTTTTTCATGTGATCATTGCCGGCAGGTATAGTCTCCAGTAGTGACCATTGTGCTCTGCTGGCAGGGAAGGCAAGCAGAACACAATAGTGCTGCAGGAGGGTTTTCCCCATCAACTCTAATGCCCCGTACACACGGTCGGATTTTTCCGATGGAAAATGTCAGATCGGAGCGTGTTGTCGGAAATTCCGACCGTGTGTGGGCTCCATCGGACATTTTCCATCGGATTTTCCGACACACAAAGTTTGAGAGCAGGAGATAAAATTTTCCGACAACAAAATCCGTTGTCGGAAATTCCGATCGTGTGTACACAAATCCGACGGACACGCATGCTCAGAATAAATAAAGAGATGAAAGCTATTGGCCACTGCCCCGTTTATAGTCCCGACGTACGTGTTTTACGTCACCGCGTTTAGAACGATCGGATTTTCCGACAACTTTGTGTGACCGTGTGTATGCAAGACAAGTTTGAGCCAACATCCAACGGAAAAAATCCTAGGATTTTGTTGTCGGAATGTCCGAACAAAGTCCGACCGTGTGTACGGGGCATAACTGTGTTTTGATGGGGGAATTGAGCCATTTTTTTCTTTCCACCCATGGTGGAAGGACAGAACATTATATAATCTTTGGACTGCTTAAGGCACATGCGGGTGATTCAACCCACCAGTGTATGCCTAAATTTTGAATTTTGCGTGAAAATGACCTTTTTAGGAAAACAATGTGATCACTGTGAAAATAAACAACATTTTAGTGCACAATACATGAGTTTGTCTAACAAACTGAAATTGCATTATCAATGGTACCCCATGAACTATTAAGTATACATAACAACTTTTACTTCAAAGGCTTCACAGTTATTATTTAAAGAATCCAACTTCACAAGTTATCATACAGATGCACAAAGTAGAGCTTCTATTCATTCAGTCACAGTAAATTATTAGGTCATCACACCCTTAAACAGTCCTTTAAATATGTGCTTAGAGCCACACTTGCTAAAGAAGTATAAAGGTTGTTATACTCTCAAATTGGCCTATAAGGAATACATTGTTAGGAGCCTCACAGGATTAAGTACAGATAATCTAAGGGTGAAATTTGTGTAATTTTCAAATTCTTTGAATTGGGTGGCATGCATGAAATGTCAACCAGAAATAGGCATGATCACATGATGTAACTCTCCCACTCCCAACTGAAAAGGGGGAAAGTTTAACTCTAGGCAAATATAAAAAAAAAAAATGAATGCATCCCAGTATTCAATAATAAACCTGTACATGTCATTTTTAAATGGAATAAGTAAGTATCTGAGTTTGTGTATAAAATTGCAGTGCTAAAAAATTCAGTAAAAAGTTCAAAAAGTTTAGAAACTGTGATTCTTAAAGTGCAAATGGTCTACAAATCCCCCCAAAATAGCAAAATGTCTCACTCACCAGAAATCCTGGCCGCTCACTTAAAGAGCAAGTAAACTCTGAAAAAAAAATGTTTTCTTTTACCCTTCCCTGCAAAGTAAAGACATAGGGGGTTATTTACTAAAGGAAAATCCACTTTGCACTGAAAGTGCACTTGGAAGTGCAGTCGCTGTAGATTTCAAGGAGGACATACAAGGAAAGTAAAAAACAGCATTTTAGCTTGCACATGATTGGATGATAAATCAGCAGAGCTTCCCCTCATTTCAGATCTACCCCTTAGATTTAGAGCAACTGCACTTCCATACTAGCACATTATGTGATACTTACCTGCAAACAAAGCTCGCATTGTCCCAACTGCAGGCCGCATTCATCTTCACCTGTCTTTCTTCCGGGGCCACAAACCCCTGGCTGTGTGGTTGGTCGGAGCAGCGTGACGTTACTCCCGCGGGAGCCGCTGACCATGGCACTGACTTCTAAAGAAATGGCACAGGCGGCCATTCCTTCAGAGCAAATACGCCGATGACATCATCGGCACAGTATACAGTAAATATCTCCTAAACGGCGCATTTTTAGGAGATATTTACAGCACCTATAGGTACAAATGGTTTACAACCTCTTTAAAGCGGGGTTCCACCCAAATTTTGAACAATATCTGTATGTATTCTCTTCCTTGCCTAGATGCTGACATGCCGTTTAAAAAAAATTTTAATCGCCGTAATTACCTTTTATTTTTCTTTTCTTCTTTGCACTTCCTGGTTCTCCTCCTGTGGGAGTAGGCGTGTTTCTAGCCTCTCCCAGACTCCTGGGAGCTAGTCTGAGGCTTCCCAGGATGCCACTGAGCATGTGCGGGAACGAGCGGTGAATGCTGGGAGCACAGCATTCACCACATCCAGAAAATAAATGCTTGTGGGCTTCAAATGCCCACAATGAAGATGGAAACCGCCTGCAGTGAATAATATAAGTTATTCTTTCCGACTAAATCTGACACAGGCGGACATATTACACACAATATGTGAGTATGTAATGCTGAGAAGAAAAGTTTGTGAATGAACTAAAAAAAAAAAAACGATAGATAGGTGGACCCCCGCTTTAAGTGCAGCAATAACACATGTATCCATAACCTACAGGATAACTGAAACCTCTTTATGGTGTTTAGGACTCTGGATATGGCATAGGAAGAAAGAAAGACTATATAGTGTTATACTGTATGAAATTACCATATGTACCACAACTGTGCGATCCATGAGGATTATATGCAGTATCTCACAAAAGTGAGTACACCCCGCACATTTTTGTAAATATTTTATTTTATCCTGTCATGTGACAACACTGAAGAAATGACACTTTGCTACAATGTAAAGTAGTGAGTGTACAGCTTGTATAACAGTGTAAATTTGCTGTCCCCTCAAAATAACTCAACACACAGCCATTAATGTCTAAACCGGTGGCAACAAAAATGAGTACACCCCTAAGTGAAAATGTCCAAATTGGGAACGTGCTTAGCATAATATCCAGAGGTTGTCTTTGGGAAATAGACGTATGAGTGCTGCCAGCATTGCTGCAGAGGTTGAAGGGGTGGGGGGGTCAACCTGTCAGTGCTCAGACCATACGCTGCACACTGCATCAAATTGGTCTGCATGGCTGTCATTCCAGAAGGAAGCCTCTTCTAAAGATGATGCACAAGAAAGCCCGCAAACAGTTTGCTGAAGACAAGCAGACTAAGGACATGGATTACTGGAACCATGTCCTGTGGTCTGTTGAGACCAAGATAAACTTATTTGGTTCAGATGGTGTCAAGCGTGCGTGGCGGCAACCAGGTGAGGAGTACAAAGGCAAGTGTGTCTTGCCTACAGTCAAGCATTGTGGTGGGAGTGTCATGGTCTGGGGCTGCATGAGTGCTTCCGGCACTGGAGAGCTACAGTTCATTGAGGGAATCATGAATGCCAACATGTACTGTGACATACTGAAGCAGAGCATGATCCCCTCCCATTGGAGACTGGACCGCAGGGCAGTATTCCACTATGATAACGACCCAAAACACACCTCCAAGGTGACCACTGCCTTGCTAAAGAAGCTGAGGGTAAAGGTGATAGACTGACCAAGCATGTCTCCAGACCTAAACCCTATTGAGCATCTGTGGGGCATCCTCAAATGGAAGGTGGAGGAGTGCAAGGTCTCTAACATCCACCAGCTCCGTGATGTCGTCATGGAGGAGTGGAAAAGGACTCCAGTGGCAACCTGTGAAGCTCTATTGAACTCCATGCCCAAGAGGGTTAAGGCAGCGCTGGAAAATAATGGTGGCCACACAAAATATTGACACTTTGGTCTCCCAATTTGGACATTTTTGTTGCCAGTGGTTTAGACAATAATGGTTGTGTGTTGAGTTATTTTGAGGGGACAGCAAATTTACACTGTTATACAAGTTGTACACTCACTACTTTAAATTGTAGTATAATTTCTTCAGTGATGTCACATGAAAAGATATAATAAAATATTTACAAAAATGTGAGGGGTGTACTCACTTTTGTGAGATACTGTATATATCACCTTATTGCCAGCAGCTGTAGGATAGGTGTTTAGCGCTGACTATTTTTGTTGTAAAAGTACCTGCATTCATAGGCGTGCGCAAGGGGTGTGCCAGGTGTGCCTGGGCACACCCTAATCCTGCGGTTGGCAAACCGTCAATGGCGAGCAGGTGAAAGGTAAAACACAATCCTTCCTTGCCGACCCTCAAACTGGACAGGAAAAGTGGTTTGGGTGGAATTTAGTGGAACCGATCTGTATTCTCCTCCTGCAGCAGCTGAAAGTAGGCTTCTCCTCCTCTCCCTCTTGTCAACATTCAGCTGCCACAGGAGGAAAATACAGGGGAATCGGTATCAATATATGCCACCCCCACCACCCATCCTGTCCCTGTTACTCTTCTTTCTGTTGTCCGGGTCCCCCTATGTGCTCCCTGGCTCCCCCTTCCTCCCATTGTTTCAGGATGGAGAGTGGGGAAGAATCCGGTAAATATGTCAAACACATATGTGTTGGATATGTATGACATCTGTATATTGAGCTATTTGCCTGGAGTTCAGCTTAAAATTATATTTTTTACTGGCAGAGTAAATACAATCGATGAGATTCTAGGGTAGTTTAGGCCAAGACATGAGCTGTTTTGAAAGCAATTTTGTTTACTCATCCAATACATTTTAATTAAATTATATTTTGAAATTTCTACCAATGAAAATAATGCTACTATGCTCTAACCTTTGACATAGTAGAATTCAAAGTAGGATAAAGTGGGATGGACGGCCTAAAGTAGAATAGTCTATGATTGTGATATACCAATTGTGTATATGTTACAGGATGTTATGTGAAAAAATGCAGTGGCAGCAACTAGAGGTGTAACTAGAACCCTCAGGGCCCTGGTGCAAGAAACCACGAAGGGCCCCTGCCCGTAGTATGATGGGGGGTATTGTGACAGGAGGGGGCAGTGTGGTAAGGGGGCAGTGTGACGGGGGCAGTATGATGGGGGAAGTGTGACGGGGGGCAGTATGGTGGGGGTATTGTGACAGGTGGGGGGGGTGGCAGTGTGACAGGTGGGGAGGGCAGTGTGACAGGTGGGGGGCAGTGTGACCGATGGGGAGGGCAGTGTGACAGATTGGGAGGCAGTGTGACAGGTGGGAGGACAGTGTGACAGGTGGGGAGGGCAGTGTGACAGGTGGGGGGCAGTGTGACAGATTGGGAGGCAGTGTGACAGGTGGGAGGACAGTGTGACAGGTGGGGGGACAGTGTGACAGGTGGGGGGACAGTGTAAAAAGGTAGGGATATATATTTGTTTTTTGAATTTGGTAAATATGGAATGTTTGAAAAGGGGCAAAAAACTGCGCTAAACCAGAATAAACTAAAGAAAACAATAGCTGCTGACACTCAAACAAACAAAGTCTAATGCAATATACAATAAATTAGTGCAGTGCTGAATGATGAAACCAAACCAATGGAAACATCTGTGAATCACTAACTCTCAGTGATGGTGAAAATAAAGAGTGTAAACCAACTAAAGAACATGAAATATACCGCAGTGAGGGGTGACAATGAATCACTAGAAAAAAAGAAATATAATAAATATGAACCCACTATAACACGTAGATAATATGTTCAAAATGCAAGAACGTGAAAACAAATCATAAACACAGGTGTGAGTTCAATAAGTACTAATGTCCAAAGGCTATCACAAACAATGAACGTGAACGTCCAAAACAGTGCGTGAAAACAGAAAAACTTCCAGATGGAGTGTTGACATGGAATCGAGATGAACCGATCGAATGCCAATACACACTTGAAAGATGTTCAGATGAAAAACTGGGTACTCTTACTGGATATGGTGGACACACATACCGTACGGCAGTGGGTCAAACGAGCTCACAACACCTTACTTCCTGGTGTTCCAATGCTGTAGGGGTGCTACACTGGATGTGGTTAAGGGGTCTTGCGACTCCAAACCATACGTCAGAACAGTGATGAGAACCGACAGCTAGATTAATCCAAGAGGTGGTAATGAGGGAAGAACAGGAGTTCACCAGGGTCCGAACAAAAAATGGAATAGAAAAACAGGCTCCATATGGTGCAGGTAAACCAATTACGATTTTAATGTAAAAAATGATATCATACAGCTCAATGCAGGATAAAAAAAGTGATCACAAGTATAAAATATAGATAAAAGCAATGTGGGAAGCAAAAAGATGCTGGCCTGACACGCGTTTCGACTCTATGGGTCTTCAACTGGGGCATAACCTCCATTAATCTGGCTGTCGGTTCCCATCGCTGTCCTGACATATGGTTTGGAGTCGCAAGACCCCTTACCACATCCGGTGTGGCACCCTTACAGCGTTGGAACACCAGGAAGTAACGTGTTATGAGCTTGTTTGACCCACTGCCGTACTGTATGTGTGTCCACCATATCCGGTAAGAGTACCCAAATTTTCATCTGAACATCTTTCAAGTATGTATTGGCATTCGATCTGTTCATCCGGATTCTATGTCAACACTCCATCTGGAAGTTTTTCTGTTTTCACGCACTGTTTTGGACGTTCACGTTCATTGTTTGTGATAGCAACAGTGGCAGCCCATAATGCAGGCCACAGGGGTGCGGCCCCCCTATCCATGCGTCGGGCTCCCCTAATCTACATGCGGAGGGGGGGGCAGGCACATGAATTCCAATTTTTTTTGTTTTTTTAAAGCACATGATTAGAGCCGGAGGCTCTAATTGGCTTCAAAAAAGGGTGCACTGCGCCCCAAGCCCACCCACTTGTGTGAAAATAGCAAATTAATATTCACTATTGTCCTCCTAATTCTCCTCCCGGCCAATCAGGAAGCAGCTGCGGGTCCTGAGACCTGATTGGACAGGGAGACTCAGGACCCACTTCCTGTTCAGCCGGGAGGAGAAGGAACAGCCCAGGAGTGAGGTCTCCATGGACAGCTTACTCGCAGCCACACCCAGCACTCTGGCTCGGACAGTGGAGAGAGGAGAAGGGGAGATCACAGTGTCATCCCGGGTGGACTCATTATCTGCCTCCTAAGGTAAGGAGGTCCTACACCTTCCCGTCTGTCCGTCTGCCGGGGGGTTGGTGGTGCTGGTGATTGCCGCCTTCATTTCCATCTCCCGCACGCAGGGGGGAGGGGGGGGGGGAACGTCCCCCCACCCCCATGTCTCCCACCGAGGGGGGGGTGTTTGGTGGAGCTGGTGATCGCTGGCTTCATGTCCATGTAGGGGGAGTGGCATTGGTTTTCCGTCCCTCCCAAAATATTCAGCACCAGCCATTACTGGTACAATATATATATATATATATATATATATATATATATATACACAATTGTGCTCATAAGTTTACATACCCTGGCAGAATTTATGATTTCCTGGCCATTTTTCAGAGAATATGAATGATAACACAAAAACTTTTCTTTCACTCATGGTTTTATTTCAGGCTTCCCGCAATACTCTGCAATGCCCTGCAATACTCTGCAATACCTCGCAATACTCTGCAATACCCCGCCATACCCAGCCATACTCTGCCATACCCAGCCATACTCTGCAATACTCGGTGATACCCAGCCATACTTTGCCATGCTCAGCCATACCCAGCCATGCTCTGCTATACTCGGCATCTGTATGTGCCCAGGCTGTGGAAGTCTCACACATGTGGTACACATGTGGTATCGCCGTACTCAGGAGGAGTAGGAGAATCTATTTTGGGGTGTCATTTTTGGTATGTATATGCTATGTGTTAGAAATATTGTATAAATGGACAACTTTGTATAAAAAAAAAAGTGTTTTAACCACTTCCTGCCCGCCGGCCGTCATACGACGTCCTTGACTTTGTGCGGGAATATCTTAATGATGGGTGCAGCTACAGGCATCATTCAGATATCAGCTTTTTCAGCCAGCGATTCTCTACACCATGAGAATGATCATAGCGGCTGTTCCGCTGCTTGATCGTTCTTAAGGGGGGGAGAAGGGACATCCTCCCCTCCTGCCACCCTCAGGTGCTTCTACCGACTCACCACTACGATCGAAGCCAGGATCGTTTTTTTTTATTTTTTTATTTCAGGCTTCCCAGCCTAGAGGTGAGATGTGGGGTCTTATTGACCCCATATCTCACTGTAAAGAGGACCTGTCATGCCATATTCCTATTACAAGGGATGTTTACATTCCCTGTAATAGGAATAAAAGTGATCAAAAATTTGGGAAAAAAGTGTCAAACTAAAATAAATAAAGTAAAATGAACAATAAAATTTTTTTTATTTTTTTTCCCCCGTGTGCTCGCATGCAGAAGCGAACGCATATGTAAGTCCCGCCCACATATGAAAATGGTGTTCAAACCACACATGTGAGGTATAGCTGTGATCGGTAGAGCAAGAGCAATAATTTTGGCCCTAGACCTCCTCTGTAACACAAAATATGTAACCAGTAAAAATTTTTAAAGCGTCTCCAATGGGGATTTTTAAGTAGCGAAGTTTGGCGCCATTCCACGAGGGTGTGCAATTTTGAAGGGTGACATATTAGGTATCTATTTACTCGGCATAACTTCATCTTTCACATTATGCAAAAATATTGGGCTAACTTCACTGTTTTGTTTTTTTTTAAAGCACAAAACTGTTTTTTAAAAAAAAAAACGCGTTCGAAAAATTGCTGCGCAAATACCGTGCGAGATAAAAAGGTGCAACAACCGCCATTGTATTCTCTGGGGTCTTTGCTGAAAAAACATCTATAATGTTTTGGGGTTCTATGTCATTTTCTATTTAATAAATGATGATTTTTACATGTAGGAGGGAAATGTCAGAATTGGCCTGGGTGCTCCAGAACGCCTGAAGGTGCTCCCTGCATGTTGGGCCTCTGTATGTGGCCACGCTGTGTAAAAGACTCACACATGTGGTATCGCCATACTCAGGAGTAATAGCAGAATGAGTTTTGGGGTGTAATTTGTGGTATGCATATGCTGTATGTGAGAAATAACCTGCTAATATGACAATTTTGTTAAAAAAAAAAGAAAAAAAAATCTTGATTTTGCAAAGAATTGTGGGAAAAAATGACAACTTCATAAAACTCATCATGCATCTTTCTAAATACCTTGGAATGTCTTCTTTCCGTCAGTACTTCAGTACTTGGAATGTCTTCAGGCCGTCAGTACTTCAGGAGTGATCAATTTTCAGAGATTGGCACCATAGCTTGTGGACTCTATAACTTTCACAAAGACCAAATAATATACACCAATTTGGGTTATTTTTACCAAAGATATGTAGCGGTATAAATTTTGGCCAAAATATACGAAGAAAAAATTACTAATTTGTAAAATTTTTTAACAGAAACAAAGAAAAATGCCTTTTTTTACAGAATTTTCGGTCTTTTTTCTTTTATAGCGCAAAAAATAAAGAACCCAGTGGTGATTAAATACCACCAAAAGAAAGCTCTATTTGTGTGAAAAAAAAGGACAAAAATTTCATTTGGGTACAGTGTTGCATGACTGAGTAATTGTCATTCAAAGTGTGAGAGCACCGAAAGCTGAAAATTGGTCTGGTTATTAAGGGGTTTAAGTGCCCAGTGGTCAAGTGGATAAAGTAGAACTATAGGCAACACTTTTTGGATAGAGTAAGGGAGGTTTATAACCCCTGTCAGTTTATTTTTTACCATCCCTGTCCCGTTGCAGAGATTTCCCTTCACTTCCTGCGCCATAGCCAAACAGGAAGTGAGAGGAAATCTATGCAAATTAAGGGAATCCACCCCTCCCAGGCCCTCAGAACTAGTGTCCCCACTCAAAAAATTCAGGGCGGGTCTTAAACAGCAATGAGGGGTGTGGCCTTGACAGGAAGGGGTGGGTCATATTTAAATTAGGGGGTGCACGAGTTTAGTCAGGCCTAGGGCAGCACAAAACCTAAATACACTACTGCTCAGATAGATAGTCATATACTGTCTTCCTTTGCAGGGACAGCTTTGTGGCAATTTTCTTTTACCTGACAGGCCAGCAGTGATAGCCACTGACTGAAAATACACTATACTTACTATGCATTTCCCTCATGTTATCTTGTCAACAGAATTACAAGGGAAATCTTTCAGGACGTTCTTCTTTTCCAATAAATACATTAGTTATTCTGCTTCATAATGAGTCATTTAGAGCAGTGGTTTTTTGCCACAGGCAAGAAAACATTTACTGACATCAGTCATGGTTGCAGATTTAACAGCGCTGATTACAAATACTGGCAGTCACTCAGACGTCTTATAGTTACATATACCTTCAAAAATGCATTTCTGCTGCTCGCCTCTTTGATCTGGCCTGTCTTTAAATAGGTTCCTTGTAAATGTGCATTTTGTTGATTCCTAGAAGAGAAGTACCAAGATAAGAGATCCTTTGTAGAGCTCCCTGTCATTATTGAGGGGATGTTCCAGTCAATCCTAGTGCCTGCTTTTACAGTCTATCTACAACTTCATTGTCCACAATGGCTCTTTCCAAGAAGCAATAATATATATTAATGTCAATAGTGCCGCGCTACTGAAGAATGTACCTACATATAATATAAATATATATACAGTATCTCCCAAAAGTCAGTACACCCCTCACATTTTTGTAAATATTTTATTATATCTTTTCATGTGACAACACTGAAGAAACAGCACTTTGCTACAATGTAAAGTAGTGAGTGTACAGCTTGTATAACAGTGTAAATTTGCAGTCCCCTCAGAATATATATATATGTGTGTGTCTGTATATGTATGTATATGAGATCTCTCAGACAGGCCATGCAATAATTTACTAAAGCAGTAGCAGATGTTTACTTTCTGCTTAAAGCTGAACTCCCAGAAAAATGTCACAACTCCCCTCGCAGTGGGGCTCCACCTCACACTACAAAGGGGTAAATCCTCGTTTTAATCCCAGGTGCAATTGAAAAGCAGTTTTATTAATATTACCCCTCACTCCCTCAAAAGCCAGTGCTCTCCTCTTCCCACTGACGCACCAGATTGTGAGTGGGCCCTGGAGATCCTCACTTAGACCCCTTTCACAATGGGGGCGTTTTGCAGGCGCTATAGCGTTAAAAATAGCGCCTGCAAAACGCCCTAAAATAGCTGCACTATGCACTCCAGTGTGAAAGCCTGAGGGCTTTCACACTGGAGCGGTGCGCTGGCAGGGCATCTGAAAAAGTCCTGCCAACAGCTTCTTTGGAGCGGTGAAGGAGCGGTGAACTCACCGCTCCTCCCCCGCTGCTCCCCATTGAAATCAATGGGGCAGCGATGCGATACCGCTGGCAAATCACCGTACTGCCGGCGTTTTGCGGGCAGATTTAACCCCTTTTTGGCCACTAGCGGGGGTTAAAACTGCCCTGCTAGCGGCCAAATAGCGCTGCTAAAATGGCGGTAAAGCGGCGGTAAAAATAGCACCGCTTTACTGCTGACGCCCTAGGTGGCGCGATGTGAAAGGGCTCTTACAATGCAGGACAGCTGGTCCTGCATTACACATGATCATGGGGCTTTGGGGATAATAACATATATGAAGAAATGGGAAATCGAAATAGAGAGACCAATTTTGTTGCCAGAGTGGAAGAAAGCATTTCAAGTAATACATAAACTTTCGGTAGCGACTAAACATAAGGAAAGAAACGATAAAATGATGATGAGGTGGTACTGGAGCCCTGTTGATTTACATAAAATAAATGGAGATAACTCGGAAACATGTTGGAGATGTCTTAAAGAAAAAGGTACAAAGACACATATATGGTATGGGTGTCCATTGGTGAGGGATTTCTGGCTTAAAATATTTAATATATATCAGCTGATATCAGAAACTGAGGTACAACCAAGTATTGATATCTCAATATTATCAATCAGTCCTGGATCGATGAAAGCCATTGGAGCAGATATCCTTCGCCATATGATCACAGCCGCTAGAACAATAATAGCTCAAAACTGGAGAAAGGCAAAAAGCCCTACAATAATAGAATGGATCTGTGAGATGAACGAAATGCAATCAGTGGAGCGAATGAGTAATTCTGAGGAGAGTTTAAATAATATAAATCAAAAAGCATGGCAACAATGGGAAAATTTTCGGGCCTCATTATCTACAGGGCCGTCTTTAAGGCAGGGCAAAAGGGGCAGCTGCCCTGGGCCCTGTTATTGTTGTGGGGCCCAAAGCAGCTGCCTCATACTTGCCAAATATCCCAGTTTAAATTCCCTTGTCCCTTGAAGTTTTAGTCCAGTGCTGGTACTGATGCTGCCCAGCTTTGCTCTATTGTGTACAGATGACTCACCTGCAGACCCTGTGTTTACATGTAAATAGCCGGAATTCATATGTAAATAGCAGCGGTACTCATAAGTAAATAGCTGCGGCCGGCAGCATTGATATGTAAATAAAGGCGGCATTCATATGTATATCATGCACCCCTGCAGTGAGGAGATGTGCTGTAACCTCTAGCAACCAATAAGTGAGCAGTATTACTGTACAGCAATCTCTAGCAACCAATTAACAAGCAGAAATCATTTGCTGTAACCTCTAGCAACTAATCAGTGAGCCTTAATGTGTGCTGTAAACTCTAGCAACCAGTCAGTGAGCTGTAATGATATGCTGTATCAACTGGCAACCAATCGCAATTGCTGCCTGATCTGATACAGTAAACTGATTTTAAGTTTAGCTGCTATTTATTGTATGTCTCAGAGCAGGTGGAGAGTGAAATTGCATGGGGGGGGCCCTAGAAAATTTTTGCCCAGGGTCCAATCAATATTAAAGACGGCCCTGATTATCTACCAGACGATATTTATAGATGAGACCGTATCCTTCCTTTCCTTTTTCCCCCCAAACGTTTTTTTTTCCTCTCTCCCTGTAGAATCTTGTGTTAATGTCTGTGTCATGGGTATGTGGCTGAATAGAGGCATGAATGAGAGGAAATATAGGTAAAATGGAAAGTAAAAAAGAGGATGAGATATGAATAATCTCAAATTAGATATAGATATAATGTTATCCAATTTTATATACGCGCATAATATACATGTGATTGAATACACATGATCATGTCAGAGTGTGACCAAAGGACAAAATGCCAAAAAAGGTCCTCAGATCGCACGCAGAGATAGAAGATTGTGGAAGCAAGGGGTAAGGCAAGTAAAACTGCATTCAAAGGTACCCTAGTCAAAGATGAGCATTTAATCCAGGGTTTCCCAACAAAGGTTCCATGGAATTCTAGGGTTCCTCCGGAGTTTGCTAGGGGTTCCTTAACCACTTCAATACCGGGCACTTGTACACCTTCCCGCCCAGACCAATTTTCAGCTTTCAGCACTGTCGCACTTTGAATAACTATTGCGCGGACATACTACACTGTACCCAAACTAAATTTTTATCATTTTGTTCCCATAAATAGAGCCTTCTTTTGGTGGTATTTGATCACCTCTGGAATTTTTATTTTCTGCTAAACAAATAAAAAAAAGACCGAAAATTTTGAAAAAAAAATGTTTTTTTTTGTTTCTGTTTCAAAACTTTGTAAATAAGTAAGTTTTCTCCTTCACTGATGGGCACTGATGGGGCTGCACTGACGGGTACTGATAAGGCGGCACTGATGGGCACCGATGAGGTGGCACCAATGAGGTGGCACTGATGATGGGCACTAATATGCGGCACTGATGGGGCACTGATAGGCGGCACTGATGGGCACTGATAGGTGGCACTGATATACAGCACTGATGGGTACACATAGGCGGCATGGATGGGCACTGATAGGCAGCACAGATGGGCACTGATAGGCGGCACGGATGGGCACTGATAGGTGGCATGGATGGACACTGATAGGTGGCACGGATGGGCGTGGGCGAGCACTGATTGGTGGCACTGATGTACACTAATTGATTGTACGAATGGATGCCAATCAGTGCCAAACAATAATGACTACCAATCAGTGATGCCCATTGTGGGCACTGATTGGCATACAATGTGGGCACTGATTGGCATCCATTGTGGGCACTGATTGGCATCCCTGGTGGTCTAGGGTGGCATACCTCGTGGTGACATCTCTAGTGGTCCTAGTGGGGTCCCTGGTGGTCCAGTGTGGGCATCCTCTGGGGGGGTGTGCTGATAAGCAATCAGCATAGACCCCCCTGTCAGAGTAGCAGCCGATTGGCTCTCCTCTACTCGCGTCTGACAGACACGAGTGAGGAAAAGCTGATCAACGGCTCTTCCTGTTTACACTGTGATCAGCCATGATTTACATGGCTGATCACGTGGTAAAGAGACTCAGTCAGAGACTCTTTACCTAGATCGGTGTTGCGGTGTGTCAGACTGACACACTGCAACAACGATCGCCGCAATGGGCGCCCCCCAGGGCGTCCGGTCAGGAAATTAAAACCACTTTGCCGCTGTCATTTTGCTATATGGTGGACGGCAAGTGGTTAAGTAATATGCAATTTGTGCCTCTCAGAGAAGTTCCCACTGACACCAATGATCTTTTTAGCTATCTATGAGGAGGTAATTCTTCCCCATGACCACAAGTGTAAGGAGCATTGTTCTCACTGACCATCACTCTAATGTATCATGAGTTGTAGATATAGTAATTATTAGCAGGGGTTTCCTGAGACTGGAAAGTTATTTCAAGGGTTACTCTTTGTTGAAAAGGTTGAGAAAGGCTGATTTAATACTTGAGGCATAGGGGTAACCTGACTACAACAGGTGTTCAGCTTTAGCAAAGTCAAACTACCGATAACATAAAAATTTGTATCACATGTTTTGAAGGACTACTCTACCTTCACAGAAAAAAAACAAGTTAAAGCTATAACAGAAGAGCTATCCAAAGGAATGCCATAAATTGAGCTACCCTCCTTGCTATACTGCAACCATTGGCAGTATCCTCCTCCCCTGAATGTCATAGACCCAAATAGAGTTCCGGGGTTTCAGCACTGTCTCTTTTCATCATGTACACTGCAGCCTCGTTCACTCTCACTGGAGCATTAGAGAAAAAAAATCGATGACAACTAGCTGCAATTCTGCCCAAAAACTTTTCAATGTGGCTGCAGTTGATAAGACGTTTTCTAGCTTTTTTTTTTTTTTTTTTTAATCAAAACATTTTTTATTGACAAGAATAATGGGTAACTGTAAAGTAGAATAAAAGGATATGCAAAGGTAATAGTACCAAAATCACATGCATGATATACATACATAAAAGTAAAGATATAACACGTAGTTATGTATTACATAGCACATGTAAGCACTTTTCTGGAAGAACACAAAACAAAAGAAAAAAACAAAAACAAACCGAAACCCCTGAGCTTGTTTGTGGACATATGCGCAGAATGATGTTTCATCTACGCTTTTATAGGACATAAGAAAAGCCCCAAGCCCGGGTGAAAACCTGTGAAACAATAGGTGAGTTTAGAATCATTGTAACCTATCCATTACTAACTGCGGAGGAGCAAGATTAGAATTATCCAACCAGTTCTGCCAGATAGGTTGGCATTTTTTAACCGCATTGCGATGACGATAAGCCAACTGCTCCCTGAGGAGAAGAGAGTTAACGTAAGAGATCCATTGGGCCCTAGTAAGCACATTAGATGCCAACCAAAAGCGGGCTATCAGCTTCCTAACAAGATATAGTAATCTGGTTACCATAATATATATACCTTTTGGATACATTTCAGCTTCAATCGCCCCCAGTAGGCACACCAACGGGGTAAGAGGTACAGGGATTTGAGCTAAGTCAGAAATAGTTTGTGTAACCTCTGTCCAATACCTTGTACGTTTTGGACACCGCCAAATCATGTGTATAAAGTCTCCCCTATGGACGGTACATTTTTGGGCATAGAGGAGAATCCCTTCGGGCCCCAGTCATATACAGTAATTGATCAGGCATGCGATAAGATCTATACAGCATGAATAGTTGCGAGAGTTTATGAGATGCCCACACTGACTCCACTGGCATCGAGTCCAGGGCCATATCCCACTGGTCTCCATCTATATCTCCGACACCAGTGGTCCAGTGGGTTGTTTTCTAGCTTTAGGAACACTACCAAACATCTCTCTTTTTTTTATCATTGAGAACAATGGAACTTGTGTACAGACTCTAGCACAGTTATGACAAACAGAGAAATGGAAATTTGATCCTCTTACGGGACTTTAAAGGGGACACCTACTCATGAGTAATGGAGTGTAATAGATGTAGGTTTGATTGCAAAAGTTTAGGTGTTTATTGGGGTTAGGATTCGGGTAAAACGGGGGTACAACAGATGAGGCATAAGGTACAGGATACAAGTTACAAACATGGAAACATGGCAAAACAACATGCAGAAAATCCATAATCATGGGACTCCAGGTGTGTAAGGAGCACACCCAGAGAGTATCCGACGCGTTTCGAGATAAACTCTTCCTCAGGGGTGTGTGATAGGGATCAGCAAGCACAGAGGTATGTCTATAAATCAAAAAGACAGTAATGAACAAGCTATACAATAATGTATGTACAACAAGGTCTGTAACATCATAGGATAGTGTAGCTATACTACTACAGAAGTATGATATATTGTACAAGGTGAGAAACATTTGAGGTACTGACCATATTATGTTGCTTGGAAGGCATGTATTACTGCATTGTATCCAAAGAAGCACTCAAAAGAAAGGGGGGGTTTGGTTTGTTGGGGGGATAAAAAGACACACCATCTCCACGGACCGCTCGCCCCCAGTCCACGTCAGGCCCGTGACACCCAAAACCCGGCGGGGCGGCCTGAGAGAGAGCTCCCCAGCAAAGGGCGTCACAGAGCCACCGTAGAGAAGAGTAATTCAAAAGTATGCTCCAATCTGTAGAGGGTCAGAAGGGTGAGAGGGGAATGTTACCACCAGGTAGGGAGGTGTGTCCCGGGGGGGTGGATTATAGAAATGCCCCCAATGTGGGACAAGACAAGTAGACATGTGGGGTATGAAAAAAAAAAAAAAAGAAGTAATATACCTGGAGAGGGCCGAGAGAAAGCACATGCAGGCAGGAGACTATGACAAAATTATGACAAATATGACGACTACTGAATATGGGCCAGCTGGCTTGATTTTAGGTTCTCTATCATGTACACTTTCTAAATGTACATTAACCCCTCTACTTACTCTACCTTGAAGTGAGATAACAGTTCAAACAGATCCAGGAGCATTCACTAGAATCACTACAAAGGAATTCTCTTCCATATGAACATATTACCTTTATTGGTCTTGGCTTTATTCAGCTAAATTAGACCATGTTAAGTTATTTTAATACCCAGAATTTGATTTTAATACTAGCCATGCTGGGCTACTGAGCCTTCAGCCGGCACCTACACCCCTTCTGATTTCCAAAGTGTATCCTGTATATATACCTACATCTTACCAAAAATTTCTCAATGGACATGTTTAATTTTCTCTCCCACAAAGGAAAGGTTGTTTCGTTTACTGTCTGCGCACAGCAAAACTCCTGTGTTTCTGCACTTCTGCATAAAATTAGTAAAAAGTAAATAAAAAAAATGTTTTTTTTGTACTGGGTCTCAGACATTGTTAGTTATCAATGCTTTACAAAATCTCCAATAGTATTCTGTTGAAACACTCTCCCAAATACTTTTTGAGTCCACATGTAGCACTTTCCTTGTACTACTTCCCAACATTGTCAGTTACCAATGCTTTACAAACACTCCAATAGCATTCTAATGAATCACTCTCCAAACACTTTATTGAGTCCACATACAGCGATACCTCGGATAGCAAGTAACACGGTTTACGAGCGTTTCGCAATACAAGCTATTTATAAAAAAAAATTCTGACTCGGTTTGTGAAAGTTGTCTCGCAAGACGAGCAGGATTCAAGCCGCTGGGGTGTGCAGTACCGTATTTGGCCAGAAGTGCGGGGGCGCCGGTGATGCTCGGAGACATGTGGTGTCTCCGGTGCCCCCACCCCTCTAGGCAACATGCAGTACTGCATACACTAGCGCCCCCACACCTCTGGCCACATACAGTACTGCATACACCATTGATTCCTATGGGGAAACTCGCTTTGATATATGAGTGCTTAGGATTACAAGCATTCTTCTGGAACGGATTATGCTCGTAATCCAAGGTACAACTGTATAGCATTTTCCTTGTATTTGTTCCCAGGTATTGTCAGATAACAATGCTTTACAAACTCTCCAAAACAATTTTATGGAAACGCGCCCCAAACACCTATGTATTGCATAGATACCATTTGGCAAACATTTGCATTTTCTGATTAGCAGGGGTTATTCAGCATTTCCCAGGCTGCTGAGAAGTATGTGCAGAGTTTGGGAGAAGGTTTTATTGATGCTACAGGAACGTACTGTTAATGCTTGTCAAATGCACCAACGCTGTCAGCGTTTTCTGAAAGCCTGGACAAGGTTTGGACGATGTCGCCTGTGTAAATTCAGTAGATTTTCTGACTTCAGTACTGTCTTAAGATTTACTAGATAGGGTCAGCAGTTCATAAATGATTTTAATTAAAACACAGATTTACTTTTTAAATAATTGCTTTTTATCCCTGTTTTCTTGTTAATACAGTACAAAGAATGTACTTATCTAATCAGGAATAAACTGTAATTACTGACAGCAGGAAGAATTTATAGAATATACCAGAGCAATATCATTTGAACCAAGTGAGCGCACGTGATATGTTGGTGGTCTCACCTCTGGGGTGGCTGATCATAGACAGATAATAATGATGGATGAAGCCATCTCCTTAGCTGAAGGCCTTTCTAACTGCATGGAAACAGTTTGTCTTCTGTATCCAGAACCTGGGGGCTTCCCTGTCTATATGACCAGGCATTGAAGAACAGTCAAAAAGGTTTTAAAGTTTTTATTTTAGATAGACTTGGGATGGGTTCAAATTCTATCAAAATTTTATTGCTGTCTGTGACCTAAATTTAGAGTTGGAGTAAAAGGTGTTCCAAGGTGCACAGTGACTACTGGCAACAGTGACCTTTGCTTTTTTATTAAAACATATTAAAAGTGTCTACAGGCACTGAATGGCAGCTGGCTGTGCATACAGACTTGCATGTTTGTGTCTGTGGAAAAGGCAGGAGGACACTGCATGTCCAATACTGCAATATGGGAAACTGCGACAACTGGCCAGGAAAATCTATCTTAACAAATAATGTCTTCCGAGTAGGGTTGACCATCAGATAGTGGGGATGGCCTACAGACATACAAATGTTTCCTGATTCTACTGTAGCTTGCCATATCTAAGGTTGCCACCTTTTCTGGAAAAAAAAAACAGGTCCTCAAAAGTACAATTTTTTCCAGCCAGACTGGT
This sequence comes from Lithobates clamitans, assembly GCA_037952925.1. Taxonomy (NCBI): domain Eukaryota; kingdom Metazoa; phylum Chordata; class Amphibia; order Anura; family Ranidae; genus Lithobates; species Lithobates clamitans. The sequence continues at coordinate 1,069,513 of JBBGZY010001221.1, read as the reverse complement.
AAACTTCAAGCAACCCTAGGCATTTAAAGTCAATATTTTCCAATGCACAAATGTGGGCCTTCTTACACGCGTGTTGTACAACAAAGAAATGCCTTTCAACAGCACTTATAAGTAAATCTCTATATTATGCGCTATTATTGTTATTATTTTATTATAGCATAATTTATTTTAGATGAACCCTATATGAGAAAATGCTATGACATGTAGTCCTGGGCTAAGCAGGTATTGAGGAGAAGAGACACTACTGTGATCGGTGAATTTCACTTTCATTTGTATCTGTACATCTGTAATGCAAGTGCTGTAATATTCTAGTGCCCTTTCTTGATCGCTAAGGGGGGGATTACCATCAAATAAGAAGCAGAGAACTATGGGACACGTAGGACTGAAACCACCTTCTAACACTGTATTATAGCCTGATTAAACTGCAACTCCCAGGAAAGCCTTGTGGCAGAAGGAGGGTCAGGAGGTCTTATAAGGAATTGTGGTCAACAGGTTCACTGTCTTGGCAGCCTGGGACCGTAGTGCGTACATCAGAGTGTACCGGCGTCTTCAGGAGGTGAAGGCCCTCAGTTACACAGCGGCTGTCCCTTTCTTAGCAACAGTTCTCCAGCAACACAGTGGTTGTCACACCAGTGAACACCTTCAGTGGTGAAGCGGTCATCACACCAGTGAATGTCTTCAGCAGTGCAACGGTCATCACACCAGTGAAAGTTCTCCAGTGGTGCAGTGATCATAACACCAGTGTTTATCCTTAGTTACACAGCGATCATCATCACCAGTGCAGGAATCTCAGCAGGACTACTGTCACATCTGAGAATTGGTGGGAAGGCTGTGCGCCTTGTTATATCACATCAATTTGAGAGCAAGCCCAGTTATATTATTAGTTATCTGGGAGCAGAACTCCACCCAGTAAAAAACGACACGACCCAGTAAAAAATTCTCCATAAATACCTATCTGCTAGCAGAACCATCAGCATTATTGCTAAGTGCCTCCAAGATAATAATAGGGCTCCAATGTTGCCAATAGAAGACTTAGAATCCCCTGTGGAACATTCAGAAGGACATTAGGGTACTATCATTCCTTAGAATTTCTATCCTCTGCTGGGACACCCTCTCCCCCGCCAGAACACACCACACTGGATAGTAGACATGTTCGCTGCCGAAAAATGTGTTAGTTTTCGTTTCATTCGTTTTTCTTTTTTCCATTTTCCGGGTCATTTGTTATGATTGAAATTCCTAAATTCGAATTTCCGAAAATTCGAAAATCCAAAAGTCCAGAAATTCCAAAATTCATAAATTCGTAAATTCAGAAATTCGAAAATTCAAAAATCCGGAAAAAGGAACGGAAATCCAAAAAAACTAACTAACAATAACTAACTATTAAATTATGGTATTGGAATATCCTTTAAAATTTGTCTGTTAGTCAACGTAACGAATACGAATTTATCCGAAGTTATGAATTAACCGGAATAACGAATACCGCATTTAACAAATGGAACAGAATAAATTATTAATAATAATAAAAATAAGAAGAAGAATAATAATAGAAAGTTTTTATTATTATTGTTATTTATTATTATTAGTTTGTTACGTTCCATTCGTTTAGATACGGCATTTGTTATTTTGGATAATTTGTCACTTCGGATAAATTCATATTCGCTACGTTCACTAACAGCCAAATACCTATAATTTAATAGTTAGTAATAGTTAAGTTATCATTAATAATAATTTAATATTTTCACATTTTCAGTTTTTTTCGAATTTTCCTTTTTATTTTCAGATTCTCGTTCGTTTGAATTTTCATTCTTATTTTCGGATTTTCAAATTTTGAATTTCCCAATTTTGAACTTACGAATTTTCAAAATTTTGAATTTACGAATTTTACGAATATTCTAATTTACGAATTTTCGAATTTAGGAATGTTCGTAAAAATTTGTTAAATGGGTTTTTCGTTAATTCGGATATTTCCAAATGACCAAATTTGTCGAAATTTGTTAAAAAAATAATTTGGACCGAAACAAATTGCGCATGTCTACTGGATATCGCTTACAGCCATTGGCTGATCAGATGCCGGTTGGATGCTGGTTCTGCAGCATGCTCGTTCAACAGAAGCTGGACATGAAATCGTCTTTTTCAGACAGGCAGCTGTACACACGTCTGATTTCGGCCAATATTTGGCCCTTGTGTACCCGGCCTAAATGATTTATTTTATAACTAGCGTCCAATGATTGAATAATAAAATATTTTAGTAAGAAAGGTCCGCTGTAAGCTATATGCCATCTGCACTGCTAGTGAAGCCACTTTATAAAGAGCACTGAGTTTATGTTTCTGCCTCATCTGTTCCTGTTTTAGCTCATCATAACTAACACAAATCCCCTCCTTTTACATCTTCCGAGGACCTGATCGCCACTCGTCACATCTATAACAAGCCAGTTCCTGCCTTTTATTACCTTCCTAAAGAGGATAAAAATGTTCCAATCATTTGAATAAACTGCGATTACATCTTCATTTGCGGCTAATGGGATTAACACGCTCATAAAAGAGAGAGAGAGAAAAAAATCACTGTCAAATATATGTTTAAAATTGGTGTAAATTGCCCGTGAGGGTTAGGAAAATCCTCTTGACTGTGTAAAGTCAGGCCCCTCGAATGGATGTTGTCCTGAAGCAAAATGCTTGAATAGCAGAGAAGCAGCTGACCATTCCCTGCTGAGCCTCCTCTGTGTTCATGTGCACGTGCTCAGTGAACCGGAAAATATCATTAAACAGATCTACCAGGAACATTAGCTTTCCTTTTCTGAGATAGCTAATAGGAGTTTAGAGGAAAAAAATAGAATGAATAATAGGGCACATAACTAGGATGACCTGTCATAAATTTTATTCCATCTACTTTGTTTTAGCTGGCCTGATAAAGGCATGGTCAGCAATATGCAAGCCAATATTTACAGGCTAGTTTTGAAAATAATCAGAAATGAAAGGGGTTAATGAATAAATAAAGAACATTTTCAAGCTGAAAGCTGAATGAAAGAAATCTAACAGCTACCTCCATCCATAATAAATGGTGAGAATAGATGAATATCCCCTGATGGCTATTGTTTTCTGGCATCTGGCACCCACAGCTGGCACCCACAGCTGCCAGATTACCTGAACCGTGCCTGCAGCTGATTGGCTGTAGTCACTGTTCGGGCGGACAATTTTCCACCTGGCTCCTTCAATTGTCAGGTCGAAGTTTGTCGAACCAAGTGGTGCTGACAGCCAGCTACAGATCAATTCATCAGGTACCGTCTGTATGGCCAGCTTAGGGCAAAAGTCACACTATAGTGATGCTGTCGCAACCACAAGGTCACTTTTTAACCAATAGGTCTCCAGTATAATAAGAAGTTGTCTACTTACTTTTTTGATGGTCCATGTTTTAAAAAACAAGGGCACCTCTTATCCCCAGCTATTGTATATACAGTTGTGCTCAAAAATGTACATACCCTGCCAGAATGTATGATTTCTTGGCCATTTTTCAGAGAATATGAATGATAAACAAACTTTTCTTTCACTCATGGTTAGTGTTTGGCTGAAGCATTTTATTATCAATCAACTGTGTTTTACTCTTTTTAAATCATAATAGCAACAGAAATTACCCAAATTACCCCTTTAACATCAATGACAGCTTGTAGTCTTTTGTGTTAATTATGGATGAGGCTCTTTATCTTCACAGATGGTAAAGCCGCCCATTCGTCTAGGCAAAAAGCCTCCAGTTCCTGTAAATTCTTGGGCTGTCTTGCATAAACTGGACGTTTGAGATCTCGCCAGAGTGGCTCAATGATATTGAGGTCAGAAGACCTGAAATGGCCACTCCAGACCCTTCACTTCATTCTGCTGTAGCCAATGACAAGTCGACTTGACCTTGTGTTTTGGATCATTCTCATGTTGGAATGTCCAAGTACGTCCCATGCGCAGCTTCCTGGCTGATGAATGCAAATATTCCTCCAGTATTTTTTGAAAACATACTGCATTCATCTTGCAAACAATTTTGACCAAAATTCCTGTGCCTTTGCATCCCCAAAACATCAGCGATCCACCTCTGTATTTCACAGTAGGAATGGTGTACCTTTCATTATAGGCCTTGTTGACTCCTCTCCAAATGTAGCATTTATGGTTGTGGCCAAAAAGCTCCATTTTGGTCTCATCACGCCAAATGACTTTGTGCCAGAAGGTTTGATGCTTGTCTCTGTGCTGTTTGGCGTATTGTAAGCGGGATACTTTGTGGCATTTGCATAGTAATGGCTTTCTTCTGGCAACTTGACCATGCAGCCCATCTTTCTTCAAGTGCCTCCTTTTTGTGCATCTTGAAACAGCTTCACCACATGTTTTCAGAGAGTTCTGTATTTCACCTGAAGTTATTTGTGGGTTTTTCTTTGCATCCCGAACAATTTTCCTGGCAGTTGTGGCTGAAATTTTAGTTGGTCTACCTGACTGTGGTTTGGTTTCAACAAAACCCCTAATTTTCCACTTCTTGATTAGAGTTTGAACACTGCTGATTGGCATTCTCAATTCCTTGGATTTCCTTTTTTATCCCTTTCCTGTTTTATACAGTTCAAATACCTTTTCCCGCAGATCCCTTGACAATTCTTTTGCTTTCTCTATGACTCGGAATCCAGTAATGTCAGTGCAGCACTGGATGAAAAATGTAAGGGTCTGTCAGGAGTCCAGAAACGCATTGGCCTTTTATACACACACACTAATTACAAGCAAACAGATCACAGGTGAGGATGGTTACCTTTAATAGCCATTTAAACCCCTTTGTGTCAATTGTGTGCATTTTATCAGGCCAAAATCACCAGGGTATGTAAACTTTTGATGAGGGTCATTTAGGTAGTTTCTGTTGTGATTATGATTTAAAAACAGTAAACACATTTGACTGATAATAAATGGTTTCAGCCAAACACTAACCATGAGTTAAAGAAATGTTTTTGTGTTATCATTCATATTCTCTGCAAAATTGCCAAGAAATCATAAATTCTGCCAGGGTATGTAAACTTATGAGCACAACTGTATTTGACCATCAGATAAGTCAAAAATTTGCACCCCTTTCTGGCTACTATGTTCCTTCCTGCCAGGTTGTACAGTGGGGATGGAAAGTATTCAGACCCCCTTACATTTTTCACTCTTTTGTTATATTGCAGCCATTTCCTAAAATCATTTATGTTCATTTTTTTCCTCATTAATGTACACACAGCACCCCATATTGACAGAAAAACACAGAATTGTTGACATTTTTGAAGATTTATTAAAAAAGAAAAACTGAGATATCACATGGTCCTAAGTATTCAGACCCTTTGCTGTGACACTCATATATTTACCTCAGGTTCTGTCCATTTCTTCTGATCATCCTTGAGATGGTTCTACACCTTCATTTGAGTGCAGCTGTGTTTGATTATACTGATTGGACTTGATTAGGAAAGCCACACAACTGTCTATATAGGACCTTACAGCTCACAGTGCATGTCAGAGCAAATGAGAATCATGAGGTCAAAGGAACTGCCTGAAGAGCTCAGAGGCAGAATTGTGGCAAACAAGATATTTGGGGGGCACACCCTAAAAGATGCATTAAAGTTGGTGCAGCCATAGGACCATACAACAGAGCAAAATATTACAGCGCACACATGCAAAAAAGACATTTACCTCCAGCAGGGCTAGTTTAAAACACCTAGACAATTAAAAAAAATATTATCAAAAAATATGGGGATTTGGTCACACCATATTGCTATATGGTGCTAAGCCCACTTACTGCGTCAAAGTACCCCATGATTAGTGGGTCCTACACTATCCATGGATTGAGAGAATTGTGGCAAGGCACAGATCTGGCCAAGGTTACAAAAAAATTCTGCTGCACTTAAGGTTCCTAAGAACACAGTGGCCTCCATTGGCGTGCGCACAGGGTGTGCCAGGTGTGCCTGGGCACACCCTAATAACCCCATGTGGTGCAAATTCCCCCTGTTTGGACCCCTGGTTTTTCAGCAAAGCCCCCTGACGGGGCTCCTAAAAATTTTTTACAAAATTGTAAAAAATAGTAAAAAATTAAATCATAAAAATTAAAAACTCCTGACACCAGTCAATCCCCTACTGACATCAATCTCTGCCCTACTGACACTGTCAGTATATAAACACATGCACACACACACGCATATGTGTTTTTAGCTTTGGGGTGCACTGAGGCTGTGCACACCAATGGTGGCCTCCATAATCCTTAAATGGAAGACGTTTGGGACGACCTGAACCCTTCCTAGAGCTGGCCATCCGGCCAAACTGAGCTATTGGGGGAGAAGAGCCTTGGTGAGAGAGGTAAAGAAGAACGACTCCAGAGATAAAACGATAATTCTCCCGCTCTACAAGACTCTGGTCCGGCCGCACCTAGAGTATGCGGTCCAGTTCTGGGCACCAGTCCTCAGGAAGGATGTACTGGAAATGGAGCGAGTACAAAGAAGGGCAACAAAGCTAATAAAGGAAAGGTTGCGAGCGCTTAACTTATTCTCTCTGGAGAAGAGACGCTTGAGAGGGGATATGATTTCAATTTACAAATACCGGACTGGTGACCCCACAATAGGGATAAAACTTTTTCGCAGAAGAGAGTTTACCAAGACTCATGGCCACTCATTAAAATTAGAAGAAAAGAGGTTTAACCTTAAACTACGTAGAGGGTTCTTTACTGTAAGAGCGGCAAGGATGTGGAATTCCCTTCCACAGGCGGTGGTCTCAGCGGGGAGCATTGATAGCTTCAAGAAACTATTAGATAAGCACCTGCATGACCACAACATACAGGGATATACAATGCAATACTGACACATAATCACACACATAGGTTGGACTAAATGGACTTGTGTCTTTTTTCAACCTCACCTACTATGTAACTATGTAACCCTAAGATCACTGTGGCTAAGCTCCAGAGATGCAGTCGGAAGATGGGGGAAAGTTGTAGAAAGTCAACCATCACTGCAGCCCTCCACCAGTCGGTGCTTTATGGCAGAGTGGCCCGACGGAAGCCTCTCCTCAGTGCAAGACACATGAAAGCCCGCATGGAGTTTGCTAAAAAAACACCTGAAGGACTCCAAGATGGTGAGAAATAAGATTCTCTGGTCTGATGAGACCAAGATAGAACTTTTTGGCCTTAATTTTAAGCGGCATGTGTGGAGAAAACCAGGTACTGCTCATTACCTGTCCAATACAGTCCCAACAGTGAAGCATGGTTGTGGCAGCATCATGCTGTGGGGGTGTTTTTCAGCTGCAGGGACAGGACGACTGGTTGCAATCGAGGGAAAGATGAATGCGGCCAAGTACAGAGTGCTCAGGACCTCAGACTGGGCCAAAGGTTTACCTTCCAACAAGACAATGACCCTAAGCACACAGCTAAAATAACTAAGGTAAAGATATGTGTGGATAGGGGCAAATGGCGCTACCTATATGGGTACGTATCAGTTGTGTGTTAGCTATATAGCTCAGACTTAATTGTGTGCTCTCCTAGTAGTGTACTTTAAGTGTGCTTGGACAAAACCGTGTAGTAGAGTATATATGTGTCCTAATGGGGTAAATATCCCGTACCAAAAAGTGCATCTAAAAATATTATTATAGCAGCAAAGTGTATATATATATATATATATATATATATATATATATACAAGTGTAACAGAAAATATCATCAGTGGTATTACCAGTAATTATAAGATAATAGGTGTATTTGCACACAACTAGCTACTATTGTATAAGGGGTTAACCATATATTACAATTCGTTATTGCAACTGCTGCAGCGCCTTTGAGAACGTCGATGACGAAACGCGTAAGGCGGAGCTACGTACCTACGTCATACGCGGAAGTCGGAGAGAGTGTGGAGCGCAGCTGAGGCGCACGCCGCTCAGCTGTTAGCGTACATCTACGAGCTCCTCTCCGGGCTTGATCTCCCCTACGCAGTGTGATATTTTCACTCCCCCAGGAGTGCTAATTGGTTTTAAACCTTTTATTTTATTTTTTACTATTATTATATTGGTCATTGGACTTAATAATTTTTAATAAATACAATACGTTATCACACTATGGGAGCCCTGTTTTCTCTTATATGAGGATAAAGCCTAAAACCTGAAGGACAGCTAAACCTGGAGCGGAAGCCCCCTAGGGATAACCCCATTGGACAACTACATCGGATTCCAAGAGAGTATCGAGGACACAGATGCCTTTTACCCCTGCAGGGGTGCAGGGAGCGGGTGAGTGGGGACCCTTGAGGGGGAGCACCTAAGTCACTGGATTTCAACTGCCATCACTACAGTCACTTCACGCAAGAATTTTTGAATGAAGTACCTTCAAGATAGGACTTTCACAATACTAATGTTCACTTACAAATTTTCTATATATTACATTTGTGTCACAATCGGTTTACTTGTGAAATAATCGGTCACCTTATATATATATTTTTATTCATTTTCTAATGTGGTGTATATATATTTTTTTTATATATATCTTTTGTCACGCTAACTGTGCACAGTGGAGAATTAGTGGTAATAAGTAACCAGTGGGTGGCACTGGATGTGGACGGAGAAGAGACTTTTTATTAGCCGCTGCAGCAGTTGCAATAACGAATTGTAATATATGGTTAACCCCTTATACAATAGTAGCTAGTTGTGTGCAGATACACCTATTATCTTATAATTACTGGTAATACCACTGATGATATTTTCTGTTACACTTGTATATATATATACACTTTGCTGCTATAATAATATTATTATTATTATTTTTGGATGCACTTTTTGGTACGGGATATTTACCCCATTAGGACACATATATACTCTACTACACGGTTTTGTCCAAGCACACTTAAAGTACACTACTAGGAGAGCACACAATTAAGTCTGAGCTATATAGCTAACACACAACTGATACGTACCCATATAGGTAGCGCCATTTGCCCCTATCCACACATATCTTTACTCTCTATCTCACCCTTGAGGGGGTGAGTAAGGGGAGGCTGCAAGCCTTGGTCTGTGAGCGCGGAAACTTTAACCCTTCTTAAAATAACTAAGGAGTGGCTTCACAACAACTCAGTGACTGTTCTTGAATGGCCCAGCCAAAGCCCTGACTTAAACCCAATTGGGTATCTCTAGAAAGACCTAAAAATGGCTGTTTACCATCCAACCTGACAGAACTGGAGAGGGTCTGCAAGGAGGAATGGCAGAGGATCTCCAAATCCAGGTGTGAAAAAATTGTTGTTAGATCAAAAGGATGCTTCTACTAAATACTGAGCAAAGGGTCTGAATACTTAGGACCATGTGATATTTCAGTTTTTCTTTTTTAATAAATCTGCAAAAATGTCAACAATTCTGTGTTTTTCTGTCAATATGGGGTGCTGTGTGTACATTAATGAGGAAAAAAAATGAACTTAAATGATTTTAGCAAATGGCTGCAATATAACAAAGAGTGGAAAATTTAAGGGGAGTCTGAATACTTTCTGTCCCCACTGTATATTCTGTAATAATATAGGGCCGATTCATATTTGTGCATTGCTTTAAAGCATATGCGTTACACATGTTAAAAAAAGGGGAAGGACACATGCTGAGAAGATATAAAGTGCTGCACACCCCGATTATTGTCAAAAAGAAAAAGGAAATATCCCCCGTGGGGTTTTCTAGGCAGCAAGAAATTATGAAAATGGTAAGCTGTAACTTGAAAAGGTTTTTATTTAGTAGAACTTTAGTGGCAACATGATCACAGGGAATGACCATGATGGTTAAAATAAGAGCTGTGCTACAGGAGATAACACAAATGAAGCTGGCATGAAATTATACAATGTTCAAGTGCTATAATAGGATAATAATTCTGATGCGTTTCGACCCCGTTGGGTCATCTTCAGAGGATTCAGGCGCTGTAACAAGATTTGCGTATTGAAATTCACGGATATGACCATAAAAATTAAAATGTAATAAATATGTTTTTAACAGTATAATTACCAATCACATTGCATTTGAACAGTTTCTCCTGAGCCTAAAATTCTCCGAAGTCTCCCCCACCGGGTCCCGGCAGGGGTCCCAGGCCATCCACCACGTCAACAGGGGAAGGCTAATCGCCCATGCGTGTCTTACAAGGAGTCACACCAAGTGGATATTTCCCAAGGCCAGGGAGGGGCGTGGGGGTGAGCGAGCACATGTTATTCCGCATTTTCTGTATGTTATAATAAAAAGCCCATTTAAATTTTTTAATGGGCTGCAATGCACGGAAAATGCTGCATGCCACATTTTTCATAATGCAATGCAGTGTACAGATCGTTGTCTTCTGTCCGCTGTGGTGGGTTACAGTATACGTTGTATTGAGAAGCTATTCAAAATGAATGTCTGACTGGCTTTACATTTAGGGCCAGTTCAAACCACATGCAGCACAGTGCGTTTTTGTTCTGCATCAAAAACCCATGGAAAGTAGGTTATATGGTTTGCAGTCAGTTGCGGGGCTTTTCAGTTCCAGAAAAAAAAGAACGTGCTGCATTTTTCCTGCACTGGACTGTACTGGAACATTGTAAAACACGTCAAAAACGCACTGGAACGCATCAAAAACACATAAAAATGCACTGGATCCTAGTATAGTTAAAAATAACAGGAAAAGAGAAGAAAAAAAGCACATGGAATGCACCCGGAAATGCACCAAAAATGCACCGGAGCGCATCAAAACATTTATAACATAAACATTTTCCCCAACAGCACATTCTGTTTTCTGTTCTGTTTCTGTTCTGTTCTGTGAGCATGTACTTTACCCAGGTTTTTTTTTTATTGGGGCCCCTGCCCACTGCTGCATATATATTGCATAAAGCTTAAAAAAAAAAACACTTGTTGTTTTTTTGGGGGGTTAGACAAAATACTTACATTTTCCTTGGCTTGCACCAACAGTGCCTAGGCAAGGATGACATTATCCTCCTTATGGTGAGATCCTGGGGAATGTTTAGCAGCCCAAACCTCACTGAGAAGATGATCCTGCACTGTGCTGCATTGTCATCTTGAGGGATATGGAAGATATTTTAAAATGTATTTATCTATTTCAGGTACTTATATAGCACCGTCAATTTATGCAGCACTTTACATATACATTGTACATTCACATCAGTCCCTACCCTTACACTCTAAGGTCCTTAGCTCACATTCATACACACTAGGGACAATTTAGACAGGATCCAATTAACCTACCAGCATGTCTTTGGCGTGTTGGAGGAAACCGGAGTATCGGGAGGAAACCAGAGGAAACCCACACAGGCACAGGGAGAACATGCGAACTCCAGGCAGGTAGTGTCATGGTTGGGATTCGAACCAGCAACCCTTCTTACTGCTAGGTGAAAGTGCTATCCACTACACCACTGTGCTGCCTATATACTGTACTGGAATACTGTCCATTCTCCAGAAACTTGTTGAAAGGAGTGTGACATCACCTTACTCACTACAGAAAGGTAAAGATGAGTATATTTTTCCCCCCACTGTTTTTTTAAAAGTTATATATGGGGCTTTAACAAGGAGGAGGCACCCTTAAAAGCAGATTGTGCATGGAGTACAAGGCAAAAGGTTCACTTAATGGTGGCTGTACAAAAAAGTAGCAACCACTCCAACCTATAACTAACTTTGCAGTAATGTGCACATGGAAAGGGCAAGCACATCACAAATAAAGATTTCCCAGCACACGTACCAGCCAGCCTGTAAAGGAAACCAAATTGACCTTGTCTAACAATTCACGTTAACAACAGAGGGTTTTTTTTGCACACATTTGCGTAAGCTGCAGTGCCTACATCAAGGCTCCTTTGTGTATTGCAGTCCTAACTCTATAATTTTATGAGTCTCCCAAGTTGGAGCTCACATAGCAGTGGATAGATTAAAGGGTTACTAAACCCTTGTTTTTTGTTTTGTTGTTAACTAACAAACATGTCATACTTAACTCCACTGTGCAGTTGATTTTGCACAGAGTGGCCCTGATCCTCCTATTCTGGGGTCCCTCAGTGGCGCTCCTGGCTCCTCCTATTCTCGAGTGCCCCATCGGAGAAGAGTTCTCATTCGGGACACCCACGCGGGTGCGCTGCTGTGCCCTGTTTCTGTGTCTATTGACACAGAAAGCAGGACTCTGCCCTACCCCCCGCCACCCGCATCATTGGATTTGATTGACAGCAGCGGGAGCCAATGGATGCGCTGCTATCAATCTATCTAATCAGGACAGGAGACACCAACCATAGCTTGTGTGCTCGTCCCTGGGGCAAGAAAGACAAGGAACAGGTAAGTAAAACAGGGGGTCTGGTGGGCTGCAGCATGAGAGGAGGTTTTTCACCTTAATGCATAGAATGCATTAAGATGAAAAACCACTAGGGTTTACAACCCTTTTAAGGGCAGGTTTTTACATTTTTTTGTATGGTTGGGTGAATTTGATGTGGGGACACATTGGATTCCTTTGGCTGCCATTGTGCTTTTGATGGATGCTCCATGCATACCTTTGAGGACGAGTGGGCTCCACTTTATTTGGTGGCTCCTCCATTGGCAAATATTTAACTTTTTTTTGCCCTCCTTCCGCAATATTCAGCTGCTGGGCACAAAGAGAATGTTCGGAACTTCTTTTTTTTGTTCACAAATGCCCAGAACTTCAGCGTATAAGAAGAATGTAATTTGCTCTCCTACCTTCAATGGGAAACCACTGGTGATTGGCCAGGCACCCGGCGCTGTCACATGGGTGCAGGGAAAGAGTCCATAGACTTGTGTAAGCCCCATGTCATGGCTTACATAGGGCTAACTCCCTTTGCTCCCAGTGGCTGCATGGACAATATACAGGTTTACTTCTACATAAATAATAATGTAATATGGTTGGTGACAAACATTGAGCTTCAGATATAAACGTGAGCACTGACCATAGCCCTAGCCTCAACACACACCAACCCTAAAGTCCCGTACACACAGGCAGAATGTTGGGAGACATTTGCCAGTAAAAAAAAAACGTCCAACGTTCTGCCTGTGTGTATGTCAGTTTGTCTGACAGAAGCCATGCATTTGGCCGGCTTCTGTCGGATGTGCATGCTGCAAAACCAGCAGCCGTCTGACTCCCATTGGTGGAGAGCGCTGATCGGAGTGCTCTGGTGGGGGGCCGCTCCCCTGTCAGAACACAACAGCTCAGCAGGGAAAATCACTGTACTAACCTTGCATTGTTAGTACAGTGTCTCCGACCAGAGGTAACAGTTTTTTTTGTTCAACCCATGGGGTGTTCATACAGTGTGTACCCAGCTTCATACTATGCTTTACTAATGCTTTACTTGGCACCTAATCCTCATTGTATCCACTGTCACTTAATACAAACACTATTATCTGTGGATATTTCTCAAGACAAGGGAAGTCAAAGATCAAAGGAACATGATTGACTAGAGTAGCTCTGTAAATGCTTTTAAATAATTTTCTTTCCTTTCTTTAAAAAGTTGGAAAATAGAGCTACCTTAACCCTTCTGCACTGGAGAGGATGGAGTCACAAACCTTCTTGTAAAATCATGGGAATGCTGAGTATCCCAAATCTCATGAGAAGATGTTCCATTATAGCTCAGAAGCATTTTTCTGTGGTATTTCCAGGGGAAGATGGCGGGGGGGCTCAGGTCTTTAACCATCAAAGAAAGTATTGAAGGTTGAATCTATTTGCTTGGATTTGGCTGCTCATCACAAAAGTAGAAGAACCCTACCCTCAAAAAGGAGTCAGACAAATTGAGAAATCCATGCATAGATGAGCCAAGCAGAGCACCAAACCATGTTTGCAAAGCACAGACAAAATGTTGAGACCAAATATACCCCAATGGAGCAGAAAGTATCTCTTGAACATGGAAGTTAGTTACATCGTCCAAAACCTAGCCCTGATGGATGGGAGATGTTTTAGACCCTGAAACTTGTTGGCTGCCTTTTGTTATTAAACGGGCTTGAAAAGAGTCTCTCTGTTTACCTCATCATTGTTTACTGTTTGATGTTTATTATGTCAAGTATGTATTACCATTGTGCTACCTAGGATATCCACTTTGTTTTTAATAAATGTATTTCTTTACCAAATAAATATATTCTTTTATACTGTATATTAGTCTACACTCCTATATTTCTTCTACCTTTGTGCAAGTGCCGGGAAAGTCCACTTAGGGGAACCCTTTGTTTTTATGCCTTTTGTTATTATGTTGCACTTGTAATAATAATAATTACATTTTGGACTCTTGAGCCAATCATGCAAGTGGCACACTTTTGTGAGATTTTATATTCACATCATTTTAAAAAATCTCGCTGGAGAGATCATGATGCCAACCTTAACTTGATGCAGTGGGCAGAAACCAGGAGTAAGGCAAGTATATTTTTCAACTTATTTTTTCCTGCGGACATTTTTTTCAATGCATTGATTTGAGATGTGGGGGTGAATGATGGGGGGGGGGGGGGGGGGGGTTGAGCTAATTTAATGAACAGACCTTAACATCTAATGCAAGGTCTTCTTCAAATACCTTTTTAGGGAGAATGGAATTATTACTCCATATACTTGCTATCAGGATTTTCATTTTTAGAGCAATTTTCAACTCATCATCTGCAAGTGTCTAAGACATATAAAGAGAGACACTTGGCAAGTCCATCCTTCAGATCAGGTTTATTGTAGCTATAAATAAGCCTCAACTTCTGTTGATGTGTTTGAACTTTATCTGACAACCACAACATTGTTTAATGCCTTTTGAAGGAAATAAGATTGATACCATTTAAAAGCAGCTCATTACTTTGCTATTCTAGTTCCATTGTCTATCTCTGAAGACCTGAACTTTTGGAAGTCTCAAGCACCTTGCTGCTGCTGCCAGTTAGATTGTAGGTTACTTGTGCAACTTTTATACTTTTATGTACTCCCTGAGGATGTTTGGCTGAAGTCCCAGATGAGACTAATCTATCTTGTCCTTTACAGTCTCAACTGAACACAGAGGGAGATGTAGGATAGCTGCATACTAGAATCTTCTGATCTCCTCTCCATACACACACTGGCTCTGACTTATAAGTGACAAAGAAGCTGCTTGAATATATAATATCATTTTATTGTACAATTTTACTTTAGATTTACCAAAACCATATGATATGGGGTCAAACCTAAACACTTTCAATTTGTATCCAATCAGGCAGGTCCTTGTACTAAATAGTTGAAGGTAAATCTAAAGGACATTGAATAAGAAATGTTTTTAAATGTACTGGCAAACAAAGCTGGTTTTACACCTGTAGAATTTCTTTAGAAAATTGTGGTTTTCAGAATGCTTGTTTGATTATCCAAGAGTTAAATGGGATGATTCAACAATCGTTTTTTTGACCAGAGCAAGCAAAAAAAATCATAGGACAAGGATGGAAAAGCTTTGTTGAATCTAATGGGAATGAACTAATTTATAACTACCGTACCTATTTGTTGAATTTGCTCCCCGCCAAGAAAAACTGTAACTATGCGCATGCACTTTTAAGGGACCTGGATTTGCTACTGCTTCCCACCAAGCAGGCCAAAGGTTCCTCACTGCTTCTTCTTTAGATATGGTACACACTAGGGTTGCACCAATACCACTTTTTTAAGAACGAGTACAAGTACCGATACTTTTTTTCAAATACTCGCTGATACCGATTAACAATACTTTTTTTTAATGTCACATGACAGTTTTCAAAGCACAATTTTGTAAATAAGTAATTTTTTTCTTTACTGATGTGCGTTGATGAGGCTGCACCGATGGGCACTGATAAGGCTGCACTGAAGGGCACTGATGGGAGGGCACTGATGAGGATGAGGAGGCACTGAAATGCATCACTGCTGGGCACTTATAGGTGGCACTGATATGCAGCACTGATAAGCACTGATAGGTGGCACTGACTGGGCACTGATAGGTGGCACTTATGGGCACTGATAGATGGCACTGACTGATGGGCACTGATATTCATCAGTGATGAGCACTGATAGGTGGCACTGATAGGCTGCACTGATGGGCACTGACAAGTGGCACTGACAAGTGGCACTGATATACATGATATACAGCACTGATGAGCACTGATAAGTGGCACTGATGACGGGTACCAATAGGTGGCAGTGGCACTTATGGGCACTGATAGGTGGCACTGACTGATGGGCACTGATATACAGCACTGATGAGCACTGATAGGTGGCACTGACTGGGCACTGATAGGTGGCACTGATATACAGCACTGATGGCTGGCACTAATTGGTGGCACTGACTGGGCACTGATAGGTGTCACTTATGGGCACTGATAGGTGGCACTAATGGGAACGCACTGATGAGTAATTGCTGGCATAACAAATGATGAGACAATAACAATTCAAACAATTTGGAAAAGAGAGGATTTTGCAATGCTAGTAGTAGTAGCCTAGTACAAATGCTACGACACCCATCTTGGTACACCCTGCACTTGACTGCAGTAAGCCTACAGTCATAAGGCAGCAGCGGACATCTTGTTGCACCCAGTCCATATAGTAACAAGATGTCCGCTACAGACAGGGTGTACCAAGATGGGCGTCGTGGTGTTTAGCCTCTGACAAAGACACAGAACGTCACTTCTGTTACCAAATGCAACGGCGCGGGTCGCCGATTCTGACGCACTCCTGCCCTGGCCAGCTTACCGTCCGCTGCTGTCAGCCTGATGAGGATCGCTCTCCGCTTCGCCCTCTCCACTCCGCCCTCTCTGCCCACTGACTTCTGGGAGCACCTCTTCACTCCTAGGTATCGGATCAAGCATCGGGAGCATTTGCATGAGTACCGCTACTAGTACACACATACCTGTCTTTAGGAGAAACTCTGCCATATTGTGTCACACAAACTCTAAGCATGAGGCCCTTCACCATGAATAAACAATGTCCACAAGATATGCTTTTCCAATGCTTTACTGTGAACAACAGTTTAGCAGTCTATACAGCCAATACTTCATATTACACTCCAGGCATTCAGTACAGAAAAATGTAGTTCAAACAACCCAGAACTCGAAAAAGTTCAGCCAATTCTTTCATCTTCTCTCCATTGTGAGTCCACCTGGGCGACCTGTTCCCATGCTTATGTCTAACTAAGGCTCCACCCTACATGGTTTATGAAAGGATTACCAACTCTTCCCACTAATCACCATGGGGCAGGGCCTTACTAAGAGGGAAACAAATCCCTGCTTACACATTTGTCAAAGTTAATCCAGTACTAGAACATTGATTACATAAATGTAGATATTGGCATGGTACTCATTTGAAAATAGTTGAGTCCATGAAGGTAACATCGCATAGTAGATTGTAAGCTCTAACGCGCAGGACCATCTGATGTCTCCTGTATTTAATTGTATTGTAACTGTACTGTCTGCCCTCATGTTGTAAAGTGCTGCGTAAACTGTTGGTGCTATATAAATCCTGTATAATAATAATAATAATATAATAATAACAATAATAGTTGGACTAGCAGGTTTTATATTTTCACATCAGAATATTCTAACAAAATTCTACAGGTCTAAGGGCAGCCTAGCATTTAAAATGGGAAAAAAACATCTTATGGGATTTTGAAGGCAACCAAAAAAGAAAAAGGCATAACCATTTATATATAAAACCACTTTTTATTACAAAACTCTAAAAAGACATAGCTGTGTTAAAAACATACGTGGCCATATTATGGCCAAGAACCATTGTACACATCAATATACTGTTGATACTTTGACAACGTTATCTAGCTCTTTGAAGGATTTGATGTTCAGCAGAATTTGCTTGGGCATCATATATCCAACGCGTTTCTAGATTTATGAATTAATCTCTTCCTCAGGGATGATTAGACACCTTTCAGTTTATCAAAAAAATATTACCACTTCTCATGATGACTGCCCATATCAACCTCCACTTGTTTGTGAGCAGGGGTGAATTCATGAAAGGATCATAAGGATTCCCATACCATGGAAAAAGGACACGTAAAAAAAGTCCCATTTTTCACTGCTGTTCACCCAAACCAAGCTGTACAGGGCAGCCTAACATAACCTGAAAAATTAAATTGTGAAATTGCTGGGCCAATATTAATATATTGTTGTTGGGACCAGTTCACATCTGTCCATTGCCTTAGCTCACAATGCACCTAAAATATTGCTTTTGCTAATGAATAGATGTGAACAATCTCAGACATATTAAACAGGTTTTTATGTGCCTAGAACATGCATAATACAATATATAATATATACAAGATATTTCATGAACAAGACTTACCGCTAACCATTAGAAAATTGTACAACATTCTGAAAAAAAAAATTTCTATCGGTAATTAAATTCTGCTAGTGTAACCCAAGTTTTTATAGAGACTATATTTATCTTCGTAAGCAATCCACTTATTTATCTTCATAAGCAATCCAACATGTTTGAGTAGAACAACCAAACCTGCCATTGCTTCACGATTCGCAGTGACCCTGCTCACTATTCCAAATCGCGCAATGTGAACAGGGCCTGAATGGACAGCAAATGTGGATAAAGTTATAAATAAAAGTGTGTAAAATCATTTTGTACGCCCACACAGTTACCAGAATGCAATACAGTGCCTTGAAAAAGTATTTATTACCCATTTTGTCATCATTTGTATTTAACGCCCCCCTGAATCAATACTTTGTGGAACCACCTTTCGCTGCAATTACACCTGCAAGTCTTTTAGGGGATATCTCCACCAGCTTTGCACATCTAGAGAGTGACATATTTGCCCATTCTTCTTTGCAAAATAGCTCAAGATCTGTCAGATTGGATGGAGAGGGTCTGTGAACAGCAATTTTCAAGTCTTGCCACAGATTCTCAATTGGATTTAGGTCTGGACTTTGACTGGGCCATTTGAACACATGAATATGCTTTGATCTAAACCATTCCATTGTAGCTCTGACTGTATGTTTAGGGTCCTTGTCCTGCTGGAAGGTGAACCTCTGCCCCAGTCTCAAGTCTTTTGCAGACTCTAATGCTACGTACACATTATCGGAATTTCCGACCACAAATGTTCGATGTGAGCTGGTTGTCGGAAGTTCCGACCGTGTGTAGGCTCCATCAGACATTTCCTGTCGGAATTTCCAACAACAGATGTTTGAGAGCTGGATCTCAATTTTTCCGACAACAAAATCCGCTGTCGTAACTTCCGAGCGTGTGTAGACAATTCCAACGCACAAAATTCCACGCATGCTCTAAATCAAGTATGAGATGGAAGCGCTCGGTCTGGTAAAAATAGCGTTCGTAATGGAGATAGCACATTCGTCACGCTGCAAATTTTTTAATAATTTAATGCAGCGCATTCTCTTGTTCTTTAGAATGCTGACAAACTTATTTCTTTATTATTTCTCGTGATTTCCTGAATAATCTTTATTTATTTTTTTCGCCATATCTCCAGAATAATGTTTCTATTTTTTTTCTAGTGATCTTCTTTTTTCTTTTTTTTTTTATCAAGATCTCTCAAGATTATTTTTTTTTATTTTTTCTAGTGATCTCCATAATATTTTATGTCATTTTGTGTGTCAAGTTACCACAACACCATTATTATCTTATATTTTTTTAACCTCAAGGAGATTGGTTGGTGTTGGTGTCCCTTGTTAATTTGACATTGTATTTTTGAAATGTACCTTCCTACTCACAAACAATCTGTCCTTTTTGAACTAAAACACATAGCCAAGTATTTGTGAAACTAAAATAGATATTTATTAAGGGTCATAACAAAATAAAGAGGAAAGCAACGCTGGATAAATTGTTGAAATTGGTGAAGCCTCTGTACCCCAGGGCATACATCAATTATTTGCCAGGCCAAATTGGTAGCCAGAGGAGTCCATTTATTAGGGAGCACAATACGGTCCAGGACTCTGAGAGATCGGGAGCAGCAGCAGATTACATGTATGTCTTGAGGCTGTGGTCTTACAACAGCTTGCGTCTTTTGCCAGACTAGACCAAACCCAGGTCATCACACTCTTGTCTTCCTTCCACACTTTCTTCCAGGCTGTGGCTGTGGTGTTGGAGTTGTGGCAGGAGGTGGAGGAGGAGTATGGTCTAACTCACATACGTGACTTTTTTTGTGAGTTCGTCCATCATCCCCCTATTTAGGGCCTGATACATGACTTCCTCACAAATGAGGCGTTGGCCCACCTCCATTTCCTGCAATTTGCTGGCTGCCATGCAGGCCTCTTGAAGGTGGGGGTGGTTCTGAGGGCCGCAGTAGCCTGCCCAATCAAAGAAAGTGCTGACTCCTCCACGTTACTCCCCTTCCTGAGCTTTTTTGTTGGAAGGCGGGGGGAGGAACCTGCAATTCGGTCAGGCTACTGAGCACGGTCAACTCCTGGCTGCAACTTTCCACAGCCAGCTCCTGGCTGCCACTTTCCACGGCCACCTCCTGGCTGCCACTTTCCACGGCCTCCTCCTGGCTGAGACTTTTCATGCCCTCCTCCTGGCTGGAACTTTCCTGTGTATGAAAATGAGACATAGTTTTCGTTTTTTTTGGTCATCAATCACACACAATTTAGAGCTCATGACTGTTGCAAATTGAATGTTAACAAATAGAAAAGACTATCCTTCTGACCCCAGCATTTGTCATTCTTGTCCCAATAATGTGTGGAAGGAAGGGTTAATAGTAGGGATGAGCCGAACATCCCCCGGTTCGGTTCGCAGCAGAACATGCGAACAGGCAAAAAAAAATTTCTAACACGCGAACACTGTTAAAGTCTATGGGACATGAACATGAAAAATCAAAAGTGCTAATTTTAAAGGCTTATATACAAGTTATTGTCTTAAAAAGTGTTTGGGGACCTGGGTCCTGCCCCAGGGGACATGTATCAATGCAAAAATAGGTTTTCGTACCTGGGGGTGTCTATAGTATGCCTGTAAAGTGGCGCATGTTTCCTGTGTCCGAGAGCAAAATGACATTTCTAAAGGAAAGAAAGTAATTTACTCCAAAGACATGCTGGTAGGTTAATTGGATCCTGTCTAAATTGGCCCTAGTATGTATGAATGTGAGTTAGGGACCTTAGATTGTAAGCTCCTTGAGGGTGTAGGGACTGATGTGAATGTATAATGTATATGTAAAAGCGCTGCGTAAATTGACGGCGCTATATAAGTACCTGAAATAAATAAATAAATAAATAAATAAATAATTTAAAAGTACTCGCGGCTATAATGAATTGTCGGTCCCGGCAATACACATAAAAGTTCATTGATAAAAATGGCATGGGATTCCCCCACAGGGGAACCCCAAACCAAAATTTAAAAAAAAATGCATGGGGGTCCCCCCAAATTCGTTACTAGGCCCTTCAGGTCTGGTATGGATATTAAGGGGAACCCCGTGCCAAAATTTAAATAAAAAATGGTGTGGGGGTCCCCTCAAAAATCCATACCAGACCCTTATCCGTGCACGCAACCTGGCAGGCCGCAGGAATAGAGGGGTGGATGAGAGAGCACCCCCACTTCTAAACTGTACCAGGCCACAAGCCCTCAACATGGGGAGGGTGCTTTGGGGTAGCTTGTGAAATGGTAACGGGGTACAAATGTACCCCTACCATTTCACAAAAAATGTTTGAAAATGGTAAAAAAAAACACAAGACAAAGACACGGCTTGGGACAAGTCCTTTATTAAAAAGATTAAAAAATAAAACTGTCCCATGAAGTCTTCTTCTCCAAAAAAGAAAAGAAAAAAAGCTGCACGCCGCCTACAATCTGCCTCCATGGGAGGCACCTGCCATAATGATCGGCCTCTCAGGTGACAGCTCTTTTATAACTGAGGGCTGGGCCACACAATGATGTCGCTGGGTGACCCCGACCCCTCTGGCACATGGGGTCACTGGGTGACCCCGACCCCTATGGCTTTCCTGTAGCGTCAGAGGGGGCAAGGTCACTCGGTTACGTAACCACCGGGTGACCCCGCCCCCTCTGATGCACGGGGACATCCCTTTGGCTTCCCCGTAGCGTCAGAGGGGGGCCGGGCCACCCGGCAGTTACGTAACTGAGTGACCCCGCCCCCTCTGACACTAGCCATAGGGATGTCCCCGTGCATCAGAGGGGGCGGGGGCACCCGGCGGTTACGTAACAGAGTGACCACGCCCCCACTGACGCTACAGGAAAGCCATAGGGATGTCCCCGTGCATCAGAGGGGGCGGGGTCACCCGGGGACGTCATTATGTGGCCCCGCCCTCAGTTATAAAAAAACTGTCACCTGAGAGACTGGTCATTACGGCAGGTGCCTCCCATGGAGGCATATCATAGGCGGCGTGCGGCTTATTTTTTTTTTTCGGTCCATCGGAGCGAGAGAAGAAGAAGACTTCCTGGGACAGTTTTATTTTTAAATTTTTTTAATAATGGACTTGACCCAAGCCATGTCTTGTGTTTGTTTTACCACTTTCACACATTTTTTGTGAAATGGTAGGGGTACATTTGTACCCTGTTACCATTTCACACAGGGGGGGCCGGGATCTGGGGGTCCCCTTGTTAAAGAGGGCTTCCAGATTACGATAAGCCCCCCACCCGCAGACCCCCACAACCACCGGGCAAGGGTTGTGGGGATAAGGCCCTTCTCCCCATCCCCATGGGGACAAGGTGCTTTGAGGGGGCTACCCCAAAGCACCCTCCCCATGTTGAGGGCATGTGGCCTGGTACAGTTCAGGAGGGGGGGCGCTCTCTCGTCCCCCCCTCTTTTCCTTCGGCCTGCCGGGTTGTGTGCTCGGATAAGGGTCTGGTGTGGATTTTTGGGGGGACCCCACGCCATTTTTTTAAAAATTTTGGTTCGGGGGTTCCCCTGTGGGGGAACCCCATGTCGTTTTTATCAATTAACTTTTATGTGTATTGCCGGGACCGACATAATTCAGCCGCGAGTACTTTTAAATTACTTTTTTTCCTTTAGAAATGTCATTTTGCTCTTGGACTGTTGTAAACATGGGAAAAATGCGCCACTTTACAGGCATACTATAGACACCCCCAGATACGAAATTTAAAAGAATATTTCACTTTTATTGTTTCACTTTAAGGATTATTAAAATCACTGCTCCCGAAAAAACGGCCATTTTTAAAACTTTTTTTTGCATTGATGCATGTCCCCTGGGACAGGACCCAGGTCCCAAAACACTTTTTATGACAACAACTTGCATATAAGCCTTTAAAATTAGCACTTTTGATTTCTCCCATAGACTTTTAAAGGGTGTTCCGTGGCTTTCGAATTTGCCACAAACACCCCAAATTGTTCGCTATTCGGCGAACAGGCAAACATCCGATGTTCGACTCGAACATCGTTCTCATCCCTTGTGGCAAGTGACAAACTGCATCTGATGACAGCCGACATGGCAAGTGACAATCCGCATCTGGTGGCAGGCAACGGTGGCAGGTGACAATACACATCTGGTGGCAGTCAACGGTAGTAAGTGACAAGCTGCATCTGGTGGCAGGCAACAGTGGCAAGTGACAAGCTGCGTCTGATGACAGGCGACGTAGCAAGTGACAATCTGCATCTGGTGGCAGGAGATGTGGCAAGTGACACGCTCAGGTCTCGTACTGATTCTGCGTTATGGTAAGTTGAACAATTTCATTTTATGTTACAATGTAATAATAGAAATAATGCACTTTGATAATCCTGACACCATATCAACCATGGTTCCGTGATGATTGACACGCCAACAGCAGCCATTGCCCCGACAAATTGCCCGCAAAAATTTTGGCAGTACCCCTCCCGAGATTAGACTCTGTACCACTATTGTCCAATTTGATGCTGGTGAGTCTACTGTTTCTTGCATGCAAGCTGATTGCACAGCACTGGCTATCTTCTGGTTCTCCCACCTTTCTACAATGCACTATACAGTCAATGCCACATTGGAGAGAAAAAAGCTAACATATCAACTGGGGCTGTCCAAAGATATACCAAAAAAATGGTCCCCTTGGCTATTGTTCTCTTTGGTGCCCTGCTCTTCAAATCCCTCTTTAGATTTGTCTAACTGAAATCATTTTAATCTGTTAAACCTACTACTTGTCATGCCCCGTACACACGATCGTTTTTTCCGACGGGAAATGTTGGATGTGAGCTTGTTGGTGGTAAGTCAGACCGTGTGTATGCTCCATCGGACTTTTGTTGTCGGACTTTCCGCCAACAAATGTTGGCTAGCATGCTCTCAAATTTTCCTCCAACAAATGTGTGTTGTCTGATTTTCCGATCGTGTGTACACAAGTCCGTCGCACAAAAGTCCAAAGTACAAACACGCATGCTCGGAAGCAGAATCGGTCGGTCTTGTAAACTAGCGTTTGTAATGGAGAATTAACATTCATGACGTGGAAAATTATGAAATCTCCAAATGCAGCGCCCAATTCTCTTCTTCTTTAATGGGATAATAATGAAGCTGCTTTGCTGGTTATACTGATGGAGTTATTGCAAACAAATTTTCAAAGGCTTTTCTTTCTAGTGATATCAAGAATAATATTATTATGCTTTTTTTTATTTTTTATTTGTGCACGTTACCACAACACCATTATCCCGTAGTTTTTAAGAACAAAGATACAACTATGTTGGTGTCCCTTGTCAATTTTACATTGTATTTTTTTTAAATGTAACTGCCTACTGCCAAACTGTCATTTGAAGTAAAACACATAGCCAAGTATTATTCTCCACATTTTTTTTTTTATTGTGCATTAAAAAAAGAAAACAAATAAAATTAGACATGCTATCTGCCAATATAACTTAACCAAAAAGTGCATTCTATGCATCCAAAAATATAGAAAATATACCAAATCAAATCATTATTCAACCAAAAAAATAATGTCAAAGCAATAACTCCAAGGCCAATAATAAATAACACGTTATCTCCTCCGATTCCGCAACATGTCTGGTTGACGAACGGCCGTTCAGAAACGAACAGAAAAGCACGAATCATCACTCACCAAACTTCTACTAACACGAAATTAGCAGAAGGAGCCCAAAGTGTGGCGCTAAAGAGCTGAAAAGCCACGTCGTACGTCTAGTACGTCACTATGTTCGTAATTGTTGGCCAACATTTGTGTGACCATGTGTATGCAAGACAAGTTTGAGCCAACACCCTTCGAACAAAATTCCACGGTTTTGTTGCCGTAAAGTCCGATCGTGTGTACGGGGCATAAGAGTTGGGGCAGCACAGCACAGTTGTGCAGTGGATAGCACTTTCGCCTAGCAGTAAGAAGGGTTTGAATCCCAACCACAGCACTACCTGCCTGGAGTTTGCATGTTCTCCCTGTGCCTGCGTGGGTTTCCTCCGGGTACTCCGGTTTCCTCCCACACTCCAAAGACATGCTGGTAGGTTAATTGGATCCTGTCTAAATTGTCCCTAGTGTGTATGAATGTGAGTTAGGGACCTTAGATTGTAAGCTCCTTGAGGGTAGGGACTGATGTGAATGTACAATGTATATGTAAAGCACTGTGTAAATTGACAGCGCTATATAAGTACCTGAAATAAAATAAATAAGAGTTGCTTGTGTCCATATCATCAAGCTTATGTCTCTGTATTCTTTGGGTCACCTTCCAGTCCTAAATTATATGCTGTGTACATTGTAGTTTACTACATACTTAATTGTAAACCGTGATATATAAGTGTATTTGTGATGCTTTTAAACATTTCTGTTTTATAAAAGGAATGGAACTTATTTTCTGCTATTCTGTATAATTCTTCTGAGGGTTTTTTTATTGGTGTTATGTGAACTAAACTCAATAAATACTACTTGATTTAAAAAAATAAATAAATAAATAATAAAAAAAAATAATCAAGTTTGCAGTCAATATGGGATGCAACAGCAGGTTTTACTTAACTGACCCAAAAGGGATGTAGGAACACGTTTCATGTAA
Source organism: Lithobates clamitans (assembly GCA_037952925.1). Classification (NCBI taxonomy): domain Eukaryota; kingdom Metazoa; phylum Chordata; class Amphibia; order Anura; family Ranidae; genus Lithobates; species Lithobates clamitans. The sequence continues at coordinate 1,043,687 of JBBGZY010001221.1, read as the reverse complement.
CCAAAAAAGTCAGCCCTTGAATCTTTTTCTATGGCTAGCCAAAAACATGCAATACCATGGCATCTACTGCTGGATTTTAAGTGCCCTCTGACCCCCCAACACTCAAGTTGAAATGTTAGATTCAGCTCCGTCTGGACTACCCTGAACACGAAGCATGATGACAGCCATGGAAGCCAATGCAACATGACATTGCCTTTCAATTGTGCAATGCATTTATTCATGTCAAGTACCTGGTTTAGCCTAGTCTAAGCACCATCGCTGTAGATATGCATATCCCCGAGTGATCTTGATCTTTTTTATTAGAGATTGTATCTTACTGAAAAGTAAAAAATGTCAGGTACATAGAAAGTAAGTAAAGCTAAATAAAAGGTTGAATCATTTTATAAGTAAGACTGCACAATTATGAATATTCTGAGTCTTGCATAAGCCAAGCTGTGAGCAATTCTTTTTTTACATAGTTTATAATTTACTGCGAACATAATCTGAGTAATTGGACTGGAACGTGGCATTTCCTTCTTCAGCTGATAAGTGGAAAAAAAATCTTTATGCTATAAAATTTAGCAAAATAAACTGAAAAATGCTCGAAATTCCACTTGTGTTAATGGATTAATTTCACAAAGGAAACATGCCTCAGTTTGCTTCATAATATTTGGGGTGGTGCAATTGATGGTGAGGAGATGCAGAGGCCGAAGTTTATGCTAGAGGCAGGCAGTATAGAGGGGGGCAGTTGATGATGAGACAGGCAGTACAGAGGAGGGCATTTAACGGAGGAATAGGTAATATAGGGGGAGACAATTGATGATAGGACAGGCAGTACATAAGGCGGCAGTTCATGGTGGGGACAGGCAGTACAGAGGGCAACAGATGATGGTGGGGACAGACAGTACAGAGGGAGGCAGCGGAAAGTGGGGACAGGCAGTACAAAAGGTAACAGTTGATGGCGGGGACAGGCAGTACAGGGGGCAGGTTACTGTGGGGACTTTAGTACAGAGGGGGTCAGTTGAGTAGTTGATAGTGAAGCCAAATGGGTATGTGAGGGCAGGCAGTACAGATGGGGTAGTTGATGGTGGGCGCAGGTGGTACAGAATGGGGCAGTTGATGATGGGGACGGGAAGTAAAGAGGGAGGCAGTTGATGATGGGGATATTCAGTACAGAGGGAGCAGTTAAAAGTGAAGAACAGGCAGTACATACAAGCTTTATCATTCTTCCAAGTCTCATCATTTCACACACTGACCTCACCAGTGAGCCCACCAGCAGTTGGCAGCTGATTTGGAATTTATTCCTAGGCTCTGGGGCAGTTGATTTCCTCAAGCATAGAGTATGGAGGGAGTTAAAAGCCCTGTCATTTTTACATTGTTGTCTTCTGTCTCTGCAGGGTCGATCTACCATCTTTACTTGTTTCAGTGACTATTGCCACCAAAACATAAGGTTTCAGTTCCATCCACCAGGTCAAGAACGGGGGGGGGGGGGGGGTAATATGTCTGCTCTGGTGACAACTGCCAAAGGGATTACCACCACTTTTTAAAGATTTTTATTTTGACATTCTGTTGCATCTCTGGAACAGGAAGTGAGTTGAGATGGAGTGGGTCAAGGGTTAACCCTTCCTGATTTTAGCCAAAACTAATAATATTTTTGACTATACATACACTGAGGCTCGGTTCACACTGGAAACGGCCGTGGATCACACAGGAACGCTGTGCGTCCCTGTTCTCCGTTTCAGGGACGAATCAGGGCCGAATCTTTACCTGACTTTGGCCCTGAAACTGAGCCAAAAACGCATTTCTGTGCAAGCGTCTCCACAGCCGCCCGGAGATATGTGAACTGACTCCATAGAGAGCTGGTCACATTCTCCTGCTATGCAAATTGAATGCGGGGAATCCCGAATACAATTTGCATAGGTGTGAACCCAGCCTTAAAGTTGCCTACAGACATTGAATAATCTTGCCCATTCTTCAAGGAAGGAATATGGGAAGTTTAGAGGATTATGGAAAGTTTGCATGTTTCTACACCCCTTCACTACCCTTACCAAAGCTCCATGGCCAAGAGCTCACAGAGAAATGTTGACTGGAAGAGTTATAGTCTGATTGTACCATCTCTTTCTGGTGGTCTACACGTGGTAGTTTTCAGGCAATTTCACCTACTTTTGACCACATTTAAACAGTTTTCAGTAACACAATCAAACAAACAGATCAAAGCACATTTCTCCCAAATATAATTTCGGAAGGGCATCTGACAAATGTGTATTGCCCCGTACACACGGTCGGATTTTCCGATGGAAAATGTCCGATCGAAGCGTGTTGACAGAAATTCCGACCGTGTGTGGGCTCCATCTGACATTTTCCATCGGATTTTCCGGCACACAAAGTCTGAGAGCAGGATATAAAATTTTCCGACAACAAAATCCGTTGTCGGAAATTCCGATCGTGTGTACACAAATCCGACGGACAAAGTGCCACGCATGCTCAGAATAAATAAAGAGATGAAAGCTATTGGCCACTGCCCCGTTTATAGTCCCGACGTACGTGTTTTACGTCACCGGGTTTAGAACGATCAGATTTTCCGACAACTTTGTGTGACCGTGTGTATGCAAGACAAGTTTGAGCCAACATCCGTCTGAAAAAATCCTAGGATTTTGTTGTCGGAATGTCCGAACAAAGTCCGACCGTGTGTACGGGGCATTTGTCTGTGGCTATGAAGGAGGGAGGAGAAGCTTCCTCTAGACTATCCCGGAGGAAACAATTGCAATTGGTCATGAAAATCTGTGGCCAGCTTTAGGACTTATAACACGTGCAGTGAGGAAAATGATATATAAACTACATGATCAAAATAATTTAAAAAACCTAATCACTAAAGCCAAGAATTGCCACTTTGCAAAAATATACTGGCAACAGTAGGCATTGCCTTAGCAGGGTTTGGTAGGTAAAGTTAATATAAAGGTACATCTGTTCTTTAAGCTGTTAGATGGGGAATGATTACTGAGTTAACTTTTCTCTCCTACTCCATTTTGTTCCATTGTCTTGTACTTGAATTATCCAGTAGTCATGCATGCATTTTGCCAACATGATGTCTGTACATATATACGGTAAGTGCAAAAACCATTCTTTACCACTGGTGGGGCAGTGTTATGTCTATATACAGTATCTCACAAAAGTGAGTACACTCCTCACATTTTTGTAAATATGTTATTCTATCTTTTCATGTGACAACACTGAAGAAATGACACTTTGCTACAATGTAAAGTAGTGAGTGTACAGTTTGTATAACAGTGTAAATTTGCTGTTCCCTCAAAATAACTCAACACACAGCCATTAATGTCTAAACCACTGGCAACAAAAGTGAGTACACCCCTAATGCCCCGTACACACGAGCGGAATTTCCGTCGGAAAAATCTTGAACGGAATTCCGCTCAAGCTTGGCTTGCATACACATGGTCACACAAAAGTTCTCTGAACTTTCAACCGCCAAGAATGTGGTGACGTACAACACTACGACGAGCCGAGAAAATGATGTTCAATGCTTCCGAGCATGCGTCAAATTGTTTCTGAGCATGCGTGTTTTTTTGCGCGTCGGAATTGCATACAGACGAACGGAATTTCCGTAAAAAAAAAAAAAAGAGAACCAGCTCTCAATTTTTTGCTGGCGGAAATTCAGACAGAAAAAGTTGGATGGAGCATACACACGGTCTGAATATCCGACCAAAAGCTCCCATCACACTTTTTTTGACAGAAATTCCGACCGTGTGTATGCAGCATTAGTAAAAATGTCCAAATTGGGCCCAAAGTGTCAATATTTTGTGTGGCCACCATTATTTTCCAGCACTGCCTTAACCCTCTTGGTCATGGCGTGCCCAAGAGGGTTATTTTTGATAACAGAATTATCTCTGTCACCCATGTGAAATGAAATGGAAGCTGCTTTCTGTAATTTTGTAACCAAAGATTGAAAGACTGTACAACTGAGAGCGCTGGTCGGGAGCCGATTGGCAGACCATTTTCCGGTCATGCCCTTTCGACAGAAGCTGGTCGAGCGGCCAGCTTCTGTTGGACCAGCTGCAGTACACACAGTCTGAATGTCTGCCGGTTTCTATTAAACCGGCCGATGTCGCCCGACATTCGGCTCATGTGTACTAGGCTTTAGAGCTGGGTTTCTTGCATTGTTTGCTAATGAGGACAGACTTAAGCTGGTCATAGATGGCTAGAAAATTGAACAAAAAAATTGATCGAAAATACAAATGATCATTGACCCATAACTGTCTCGAAAATTTTCTACCTATCATCTACATATTTTCATAAATTTTCAGCATTTAAGTGTTTCCTTTAGTCTGATCCAGGTTAAACTTTTGACAGACTCATGAGTATTATGCTTTTAATATTTTTTTCTAATCAGTTTCACCACTCACGGTTAGAAAATTGTTTGTTCACTTTTCGTCCATAAAGAACTGGATATTGATATCCCTTTAAAAAGGGTTTGGTTCTCTGGAACTTTTTTTCAATATTCTACCCATTTATGGCCAGTTGTAGCGCAGGCTCACTCTGACATGCAGTCAGCCCTGACACCTCCTTCTAAGAAACATCTAAAAGTTCTAAAAGTTCTAAAAACATCTAAAAGTTAAAGCAATATTAATCACTTCAGCTCTGGAAGAATTTGCCCCCTTAATGACAGGCCATTTTTTGCGTCACGGCACTGTGTCGCTTTAATTGCGCGGTCGTGCGACATTGTACCCAAACAAAATTGACGTCCTTTTTTTCCCACAAATAGAGCTTTCTCTGCGGTTTTTATTTTTTGCGTTATAAACAAACAAAGAGCGACAATTTTGTTAAAAGAAAAAAAAAACATTTTTTTTTTAACTTTTTGCTATAATACATATCCAAAAAAAATATATAAAAAACGAATGTATTCATCAGTTTGGGTAGATATATTCTCTTCTACATATTTTTGGTAAAAAAAATCGCAATAGTCGTATATTGATTGGTTTGCACAAAAGTTATAGCGTCTACAAACTATGGGATATAGCTCGTTTACAAAATAGGGTATAGATTTATGGCATTTTTATTATTTTTTTTTTTTACTAGTAATGGCAGAGATCTGCGATTTTTAGTGGGACTTCGACATTGCGGTGGACAGATCGGACTCTTTTGACACTTTTTTGGGACCATTGACATTTTTTTACAGCGATCAGTGCTATAAATAGACACTGATTACTGTGTAAATGTCACTGGCAGGGAAGGGGTTAACACTAGGGGTGATCAAGGGGTTAAGTGTGTTCCCTGGGTGTGTTCTAACTGTAGGGGGGATGGGGCTGACTGGAACATGACAGAGATCACTGTTCCCGATCAGAATGGGGAATCGCCTTGTTTACAAAGGCAGTTCCCCGTTCTGACTCTTTAACAGGTGATCGGGGGTCGTCGGCGGACATCGAGTCCACCCGACCCGCAGGCACACTCCCGCAGTGTGCAGCCACCATACAGCTACGGTGATTTGCACAGGAGAGCAGTTAAATGCTTGTTTGCAGCCCGGATCCTTTGTGAGTCCTTTACGCCTGTGTGCGTCCTTTACGGGTCCCACACAGGCTCTCCTGGCCCCTCCCTCCTCCTGGGTGCCCCCAGAGCAAGCAGCTTGCTCTGGGGACACCCAAGCAGACGTACTTCTGAGCCACGACTCTGTGTGTCCATTCTCACACAGAGCCGCGGCTCAGCCCTGCCCCTCCGTCTCTTGATTCACTGACTGTAACTGACCATTGGCTCCCGCTGCTGCCAAAAGCCAATCAGGAGTGTGAGCCGCCCAGAGAGCCAAGGCTCTCATGGACATCGCTGGATCAAGATGGGGCTCAGGTAAGTATTAGGGGGGTGTGGGGGGGGGCTGCTGCACACAGAACCTTTTTTTACCTTCATGCATAGACTGCATGAAGGTAAAAAACCTTGTGCCTTTACAACTACGTTAAGAAATATTTCTAAGAAAAAGTTTTTAGACATGCTCTGTGAATGGGAACACATAACAGACATGAAGCACCCTTGAGTGTGCTAGAAGTGTCTTTTTTGTAGTGTAGGTAAATTTTCAGGCTACATGGACCTGTAGTTCGGCATGTATATGGAATGATGTACATAATGTGAATACAAACAAATATCTTTATTTTTGTACTTGATATTTGTTTGTGAATAGCCCTGTCCCAGTTTGTTCCCTTTCCCCTTTCCAAAACTGTATTTTTATGGAATGCCTCTGCTCCTGGGACCAGGAGCCAATTTTTGTAAATTTCCCAGCCAAGGAATTGGCTGGATGTTAAGGGGTGAGTGTAGCACCCTCCAGTGTGCTAGAAGTGTAAAGAGTCTTTTTGGTAGTGTTGGTAAATTTTGGCATCCAAGCCTGTGTGTGTGTTTTTTCTGGGTCAGGGTTTGAGTGACTCAGGGAGGGCTGAGTGACTCACAGGCAGCATCACTGAGACCTCCCACTTATTTCCAGAATGTACTTGAACCTTCTGGAATGATAGGAGAAGAGGTGAGGTGGAGCTGCCTGGAGTATTCTGTGGACCCTGACCAATCCCCAACTCTGATTGTCAGGAGGCAGGCCCCCCTCAAATACTCAGCCCAGCTGGGGAGGAGTTGTTCGGATGGAAGCTGGAGTTGGAGTGTTAGGCTGTCGTGGCCTTTGAGGGAGCTCCCCAGTCAGGGGGGTGACCTTGGACCTGGGCTCATGTGCGGACGGGACCTTCCTACAACCAACGGAGGTGTCCAGGACAGGAGGCATGAGAGCAAGGAGAGGACAATAGGAGAACACTGGCAGGCAAGTCTCTAGAAGGAACAACAAGTTACAGCCAATAGGGCTGGTGAGTGACACACAGTCAAGAGGACTGGGAGGCATGCCTGAGGGGACTGGGAGCAAGCAGCCTGGGATGAGTGCAGAGCCCGTAAGGAGGACTGTGGTGACATGGGCAGTGGAAAACGGCAGCTGCAGCCAGGAGGGCTGGCAGGGCCTGAAGAGGTGGTACTGGGAGCAGTAGCCACGTGGGACAGCTAGCACTAGGACTACCATTTTTCTGCTACACCATAGGGGTCCGCGGTCCCTGCCTGCAAAGGGCATTTTCTCTGGGCCTGGATGAGCCAGTGTCAGGCCTGCAATTCAGTGCTAGCTGGTGCTGGGAGTTGTAGTTCTACAAGCAAGTTTGTGCTGAAGGTAGAAGAGAGGAAGTTGTATATACCTGAGGTGTATATAATTCTCAGTCTCTATTGCTTTTACAATCAAATGGGCATCCTGTATCTACCCTTTTCCCATCCAAGTTACAATCCCCTCAATAAAACATAAAAATACAGTACAAGGACTGGTTCTTGACTACTGAATCTCTGAAGATTTGTGTGCCTGGCTGTGCAGGGTGAGAAGCGGATCACAACTACCAGCAGCCCTTACGGAGTTACCACTACAGACATATAGTGAGGATTTCTCAAATTTGACTGCAGAAGTAGAAATATGCTGTCCCCAATAGACAGATATAATCAAATAAAAGCAAACAGCAAAGTGATCCTATACTGTATCTACCCAGAAATATGTGAATTACAAGGGAACAGTAGGGAGTACTTTGAGTTGGAGTTGAGATGACACTGAAGATACTTTCCTAATATGGATAATAGAGTGTCACTTGAAGAAAAAAACAGACAATCCTTAGTTATTTCTTTGAAGTTGTAAAATGGTTTTGTGTTACCTTGACAACAATGTAAAAGTTCAGCGTTTCATATATTGTACTGCAGCACCAAAAAAAAAAAAGTTGACAAGTATGAAAACAGTCCTGATGGTGCTTGAAAGGGTAAAATAATAGGTACTCTACTGTAGATAATCTCCTTTTTATCTAGAAAAGAATGAAACAAAGATAAGTTACAGTTCAGAGTCAAGAAGCCAAAGAGCCAGCTACAATGAGCCCTTTTAATGGTACCCGGTGTAATCAACCTCTGAGTGCTACGCTGGTCTTAATCACAAAACTTAGCAAGCCTCATGTAGTAAGGATTCCTGTATCCGGCACAAAGATAAGAAGGTTTATTCAATAAGCAATGTGCTGTAACCCATACCAACCAATCAGATATCATCTTTCACCTTTTTGACTTCAACAAACTCAATTTTGACCAGTTACTCTTAAAGTGTATTTCCACTTTTGCAGCCAAATTGGGATAACACCTACTTTATATTTGTTACATGTTCCTATTCACATAGTACGACTTTAAACAAATTAAAATATGTAGCTTACGTTTTTTAGATCTTCTATTCTGGACCATCCAGCAAGGAAAAAATCCTAGGTAGTTTTCTTTGTTTATGATGGGGTGGGCAGCTGTGTTTGCCACAATTAACCCTGTCTGTACTGTACAGGCAGATCTTATCAGTTGTAACTAGATTTGAACACTGTCTGTCCTAACAAAGGGTTACAGGTGTAGAGGATGGACTACTTGCATTGTATGTTAATGAGGACAAACTAAGGACAGGCTCACTCTAACATTATTTAAAAGAGTCAGCCATGCCACCTTCTCCTGAGAAACATCTAAAAGGTAAGAAATAGAAAAAAAAATGGAGACATGTTGTCTGAATGGGAACACATAATAAACATATGAGGAGGGGGGTTTATCAAATCTGACTGCAAATGTGGAAATACGCTTTAAAGCATTAGTGGTTAGGTCACATGCCTTGCAGCACTGGGGTCCTAAGTTTGAATTTCAACCAGGATACTAACTGCATGGAGTTTGCATATTATCCCTGTACTCGCAGGGTTTACTACGTTCTGAATGCTGTTCCCAAGCCCTTGTACTTGGGGAAGGTAATAAAAGATGGCGATCTACCTTGAAAAAACACGTGCCAAGAAAATTTTACGCAAAAAAGGCTCTCAAGCATGTTAGATATGGTGCCCAGAGAACTGGCCCATAGAATCACCAAGAGTTGGATGAGACTGGACAGATATCACAAGGTCAATTTGTAAAACATTTTGTTTAGTTTTTTTTTTTTCCATCAATTTTACGCTTCCATGCTGCTTTCAATTCTGTCAGACACTTCCTGTCTTTATGCACTTTATCTAGCCTTCAGGGATGCATGTGACAGGGTGATAATGCAGGAGCACAACTAGGAGATGCTTGTCACTCCATGACAGGAAGTGCCTGAAAAAGACCCTCATGGCAGCACCACCATCACATATTTTTTTAATGAAAGCTGCAAATTTAAAAAGATTCCCCGGCGGCAGGGAAGCTGTCCCTGCTGGGAGAAGACAGTGCTATATCCACTAGCGATAAATCCAAGAGAATCTGGCAGGTTGGTTGTAACCAAGTTAATCAATCAACTTGGTACATTAAGCCTGCCCATTAACGGTTCAAATTGTGTATGGCCGGCCTAAAACTTTTGCACAGTAGTGCGTCTGTATTTGAGTGTGTGTGGTTGCTACCAATTTCCATATCCCTGTACATTGTGTTCACATCCAACATTTTTTTGAATTTATCTACACTATCTGCTGATACGACTACAATTGTGGAAGGGAGTTCCACATCTTTAGATCTCTAAAGTCTAGTACACACTAGTAGTTTTTTTTTTTCGGTCAACCCCGTGGGCTGAACGAAAAAAAATCTGACAGCTCAGGAGGAGCCACTGTACTAACAATCCAATGTTAGCACAGTGATCTCCCCAGCTAAGCTATTGCTTTCTGACAGGGGGACGGACCCCGATCGGTAGACCTTTTTTGGTCACATGGGCCAAATGGCAGATGGTTTCTATTGACCCAGTCGAGGCCGCCTGATATTCGCCCTGTGTATGGAACTTAACAGTAAAGAACCTCTTTTGCAGTTTAAGATAGTAGATCACAGTAAGATAGTATAGATCAAAGTAAGAACGATGCAGTAGATCACAGTAAGTTGATGCTTGGGATTAACATAGATCTATACTCAGACAAAAAAAATATATAAATCCGAAAAAAAATGGGGCAGTCTTGATGGACCACTTGGCCTTTTTTCTGCTCTTCTGTGTTTCTAGAATTTCTAAGATTGGACTACTTATCGTTCCAACTTCAGTGTGTGGTCACATGTCTTCTTTACAGACCTTCAGTTAAATAGTTTTCTCCCAATATGACAGTCACAATTCAAACATTCGTATCTTTCCATCATATCCCCTCTTAAGCGTCTCTTTTCCAGGCAAATAAGTTTAATTTTTATAGCCATTTATTAGTTTCATTGCTTTCTCTTCAGTTCAAGCACATTCTTCCTGAGGATTGGTGACAAATACTAGCCAGCATACTCAAGATGTGGACAAACCAGAGTTTTGTAAAGCAGTTTTATATTTTGAGTAAATACTTTTTTTTAATGCATACTAGTAGTCTGCTGGTCTTGTTAGGTGTAGCTTGGCATTGCATGTTATTGCTGAGTCTGTGATCTACAAGGACCCCCCAGATCCTTTTCCATCTTCGATTCCCCCAGAGGTTCTCCCTCTAGCGAGTAACTTGCATTTATAATTTAAGCCCCCATGTGCATTCATTTACATTTTCCAATACTAAACCTCATCTGTCGTATAGCTACCCAGCCCAGCCCAGCCCTCTATTTTATTGAAGTCTTCTTGTAAAGTTGCTATTTCCTGCTGTGAAGTTATTACCCTGCTTAGCTTTGTATCATCAGCAAACAATGAGACTGAACTATTTATTCCAACCACTATATCATTTATGAGCAAGTTAAACAGAAATGATCCCAGGACAGAGTACTGGGGCACACAGATCACAACTCTAGACCATTCAGAAAATATGCCATTAATCACCACCCTCTGGACACGCTCCTGTAACCAGTTTTCCATCCTTGTACAATCATCTGGAATAGGTACCCCCAAACAATTGCACTTTGTAGTTTTGGCCATCACTGTCCCCTAATATAGGACTTATAGGATTCTTTTTCTCTAAGTGCATTATTTTACATTTAGAAACATTTAAACACGTTTTTTCCACTATTTTAACTAACCATCCTGCAGCACAGAAGGTTTTTTTACCTTAATTTTCTTTTAGCTTAATGCAAATAAGAGTTAGCTCGTTCAGTGAATGGGTACACCTTTGCTTCTATATGTCTATAAAACAGCAGTGTGCAGCAGAAAACAAGGCTATCACCCAGTCCTTCAAACTGAACATCAGATCTCTCTAGCTGGACCTAGTTGGGTCATCATACCAACTGTTCAGCTCAGAAGTCACTGAACATCAATGTTAACACTTCCTATTTTTGATTCCAGCCTCGTTTTTTACTTTTCTTTTTCAGTTTCAACTCTAGTGGGGTACACTGACAAAGTAAAATGAAGGTCTACCTTCTCCATCCACATGGCCAAGCTGGTTCCCTCCAGAATTGGACTGGCGCAGAGACAACCATTGATACCACCAATGAAAGTCCACACTAAACTGGGATGTTAACCCCCCCCCCCAAAAAAAAAGAAGAAAAACTTCTGGTTTGCATGATAACTTTGTTTTTTCTTTTCCGTCCTTGTATGTGCCTTCTCAGGCCAAGGTTCATCTCTATTAAAGCCAGGATGCAACAGCCAAGTCCTGTGGCCCAAAGACAGCCCTATAGTAACAAATAGTTTTTTGTCCCAGGCAGGGATGAACTGCACAAAAGGGAGGGGCACATGCTAGGAAAAATAAAGTAAGGCCGGCCATAGACAAAGCGATTTCTTTTCCTGCAACCATGGAAAGCCGTCCTGGCCAGGAGAACCCAGTAATTAATGCTAGTGGCTATAACAGCCGCTATAAATAATCTCATGTAAAATCAGACAGGCTGGCTTTACCCAGGTTGATCGATAAATCAACTTGGCAACTTGGGGACATGCATCCTGCCCATACATGATTCAAATTTCAGGAACGGGCAGAGATTTGAACCATCTAGGGCCAGCTTAAGGGCCACTTTTATTGTGTTCTGGACATGTCCGTGAAAATCATAGTGTTCCGCAAATAATAAAAAAGTGATTGGTCTTTTCTCCATGTTGCCCTCATAATCAAATTAAAAGGACAATTTCCCTGCTGTAAAGTAGTTTAAAATGTATTTTTTGCTTTGGTAAATGTTCTTCATGGCAGTGCCTAGCTCCCAATGCTATTTTTTTTTAAACAGCCTGGCTATAAGCATTAAAAATGGCCAGAATTTAACAACAGAGTTTGTCTTCACATAAACTTAAACTTCAATAAGAATCGCTGCTAAGTTCAGCTTTTGCGAATTTTAAGCAGAATTCAATAAACCTCCCGTGACTCGAACTGGGCAGATCTGCTCATCCCTACTTGTAACGTGCTTTTAAACAGCTGGCTTTTAGCAAGATCTCTATCAGGAGCAGCAGAGCTGTGCTATCAAACAGGCAGTAAATAATTTTCCAGCGATTACACCACCCCAATCAGAGATTTCAAAAAGTCATTGAACTGGGCAGCCACATTTTGATGAGATAGCCTCCCCCTCCCTAGATGAACAGAGGGGACTAGGTCACCCATTGAGAAACAGGTCTCCTTATCTGGCTGCTCGTCTGCCAAGCCTGCACACTGATACTTCACTGGCAATTTCAAATAAAGATGTGGCCCATGCATAGATGTAATTAAGCACTCTTATCTCCCCCTACACAAAACAGGGATGAATGTGTAATTGATAGGAACCTATGAAACACTCTGATCTCTGTCAAGGGCTGTGATAAAACACATGAGACAGCACATGATCCCACCAGATTGACAAGAGACAGAAAGAGGACACTTTGAAGCTATGTTCATAAAAAGCAGCACGAGGGAGGCTCACAAACCCAAACACTGAGAGCAAATGAGGGTCATGAAGACTATCTCCAAATTTTATTCTGAAAATCTTGTGTACTCCGTTCGGTTCAGTTCTTTTATTTCATTATTTTCATTGTGCCTGGGGATTTTCTCAAGTCAATGCCACAGAATTCTGAATTACTTATTGTATTTGTGCATATAAAAAAAATACTTAAAAAGCGTTTGCCTTATATAATATGTGTAGCAACAACATAGATTTACAATACTTTATTTAAGCCTAGTACACACTATTGTTTTTTTTTTCCATACAATGAAAAAAAAACTGAAGAGCTCAGGAGGAACCACTGTATTAATCATATAATCTTAGTACAGCGATCTGCCCTGCTAAGCAATTGTGTTCTGAACCTCCCCGCCAAAACACACTGGTCAGCCACTCTCATCCATTGTCTGAGAGCGCTTATTGGATGCCAACCGGCAGACATTTTTGGTCATGCCCCTTCGAATGGCCGCTTCTATTGGACCGGCTGCCATACACAAGGGCCAAATGTTGGCCAGTTTCTTTTGAACCAGCCAATGCCACCCGAAATTTGGCCCATGTGTACGGCCCTTTAGTCCCGCTAAGGTTTAGGCTGTCCAAACATTACAGTGAATGGATTGATGTGCATTTCCAATCAAATTATAGAAAGATGTCTTTGGGGCTGGTTTCTCCTGAAGCAGGAGGTGATTGTAGCTGTATTAGTGCACTTGCGTCCAAAACAGTTCAGTATTGCCCATGATACTTTCTAATTTGCACTAACATACAATTTTTCAGGACAAGCTTTTGGGAAATTTCCCCTTCTTCAAGGTCCAAGCACGGATAACACTTCACGTAATTGTTCCTAAAGCAGGAACACTCTAGTCCAGGCATTCTCAACCATTTTACACCAGGGGAAGCTTTTAAATCATTGTCAGGTCTCGGAGAACGCCTACTAAAAGATTAACCGCTTGCCGACCGTATACAGTAAATATATGTTGGCAAAGTGGCTCCCCTGGGCATGATCACGTACCTGTACATGATCCTGCACTTCGAGGTTGCCGCTGCCGTCCCACTCCCGCTGTGATTGGACACATGTGAGCCAATCAGTGAGTCTGGTAGACACAATGTCCGCCGGGACCCGCTGAGCATTCGGGAGACAGGCAGAAAATCGGTCTATGTAAACAAGGCAGATCTGCATTCTGTGAAAAGGGAAGGCTGTGATCCTGTGTTCCTACAAAGAAGGAACACGGATCTCTGTCTTCCCACAGTTAAAGTATCCCCCACACAGTTATCAAGCACTCCCTAGGCACACATTTAACCCTTTAATCATTCATGATATTAACCCCTTCGCTGCCAGTGTCATTATTACAGTGACCGTGCATATTCCCGCTATAAGTCACTGATCACCGCCCTTACTAGTAAAAAAATAAATAATTAAAAAAAAATTCCAAAAATCTATCCCATAGTTTGTAGACGCTATAACTTTTACACAAACTAATCAATATACGCTTTTTGGGATTTTTTTACCAAAAGCTTGTAGCAGAATACATATTGGCCTAAATTGATGAAGAAATTTGATTATTTTCTATTAGATATGTTTTATAGCAGAAAGTAAAAAATATATATATTTTTTTCAAAATTGTCAGTCTGTTTTTGTTTATAGCGCAACAAATAAAAACTGAAGATTTGATCAAATACTACCAAATGAAAACTCTATTTGTTGGATAAAATGGACAATTTTATTTGGGTATAGCGTCACACGACCACGCAATTGTCAGTTAAAGTAACGCAGTGCCATATTGCAAAAATGGCCTTGCCATGAAGGGGGTAAACCTTCCGGAGGGCATGTGGTTAATGCATCGTAAGTTAGTGGGAAGTGTGCCACTAACATTGGTGGTCAGTCTAAAGAATACCCTCCTTAAAGTGGCAGTCAGAATGCCACCTTTGCAGACAGCAAAAAAGATAATTCGTATCATGGCTCTCAGCCATGATACCATGGTTTGCCTAGAGCGGTGTTCATTTGTTTCTATCATGGCTCTCACAAGTGGCACTGCACCTAAAACTCTGCAGACAATATCAGATGAAAGGTCATGAGGAAACTCTAGCAATTTCTAGATTAACCCCAGGTTTCCACAGGACCCTAGTTGACAATGGTTGTTCTAGTCCAAACCTTTTCCCCTTGAGCCTTCCCTATAATAATTTCCAGGTCTCAGGGAACCCGTGTTAATATTAGTCCATTGGGAGTTATTGGGAAAATAACCCTATAGGTATATTTGACTGTTTGAGTTCAGTTTTAATACACTTCCAGTCTAATTCTATTCTATTAATTCTATAAACAAAAGTGTAGCGCTGAATATACCACAATGGAAAACCATAGGTGTGGTGGGCCAAGGTTTATCAAATCAAATGGTAGATGTAAGTGCTATGACACAAAGTAATAATATTCAAAACCTCGTAAGGATGTGAAAAACAACACAAAACAATAATGGTGTATAGTGACTATAACATGATAGAGTCCAAACACTGAAAAAAAGAAGTATGAATGAACTTTAAAGAAATTGTGTCCAGTCACACACAACCCCGCTCTCACCCGTGACGTATGCTGTTGTCGGCTGGAGAAGGTCAGACCTGCAGAACCTGGAACCAGAGGTAGAGCGAACCACCTGTAAGGAGAGCTCGGGGCTTGTGTTGTGGCAGACATGGACTGCTGCGGTCACTGCTTCCCAGGAAAGTATGAAGCTCCGACCAGGTTCTGAGCGGGCTTTAATGTGACAACGTTCCATTCTGTCACTGGTCCCCTGCACGGACACTCTATTAAGGTCCAATCTTTACCTGCTTGGAGGACCTGTCCAAGTTCTGGATATTTGGTTGCCATACCTGGATCCATACTTGCTGATCGATCCAACGTCTGCTTCTCGAGTGATCTCCCTACAGGCTCCGTCTACCTCTGAGTTGGTACTACCGATGAGCATCTAGCTTTCGGCCAACATAAGCCAGATTGACCCACTGACTGTCGTAGGACAGGTGGGTCCACCTTGTCTGGTAAGAAGTATTTATCTACAACCTTCCATTAGATGAATGCCCATCTCGTTTTGTATGTGCTACATAGTCATCTTCCTGCCTACATCATCCCACAATTTATCACTGAGGATTTTATTACAGCCATCTGATTGGACAGAATTTCTATGAAGTTCATTCATACTTCTTTTTTCAGTGTTTGGACTCTATCATGTTATAGTCACTCTACACCATTATTGTTTTGTGTTGTTTTTCACATCCTTACGAGGTTTTGAATATTATTACTTTGTGTCATAGCACTTACACCCACCATTTGTATTGATATACCTTGGTCCCCCACACCTATGGTGTTCCATTTTGGTATATTCGACGCTACACTTTTGTTAATATAATTCACTTGGACTTTGTTTGTTTTAGTGTTAGCAGCTTTTAGTATTTTATATTTTCTTTTGAGTGGTTCAGTGCAGCAATTTTCTATATTTCTCACATTTTTATTCTATGAATTCGTCTATTCACATCAGCCTCTGTGTTACGATGCAGTGGTTGGTATGCGGTTGGATACCAGCAGTGCGAAAGCGCTGATTGTGGTGCATCGCACTGTTCACTTTTTTTTGGGAAGTTTATTAAAAAATATCGCACAGTGACATTTCATTGCGCTATATAGGGGGATTGTCTCGCACTGTGCTAAAGCCTGCTGTACTTTTTTGCAGTGCACACTGCAATGCATTGGTGTGAACTGGCCAGGTAGGAGACAAGGCATTTTGCCTTTGTCTTGCAGTGGGACTGCGCTGGAATACCGTCCAACACAGTCCAACTGCACCTGGTGTGAATGCACCCTCGCACTAGTGAATCTGTGGCACAATCATTACAGGCCCATTCACCTTCATCTTTGGTGATGTTTTTTGCTGCATGAAGCAGAGAAATGTTGCTCTGTCACTGATTTCTTGCTAGTGATTGAGATTCTGCACTGTTTCTGCCAGCAATGAGAAGCTTCCATTGGTTAGAGTGGTAGTGTTACTTTTGTGATCCTGTCACTAGAATCATCAGTGTGACATTAGACCTATTTGGAAGGGTGAGAAAGTACGGGGGGGAACGACACGGTAAAAACAAATTCAAACACAAGGAGATCAGACAACGTCCATGCCAATAGTTTTCCTGTTAAGAGTTGAACCTAGGTTACGCAATGCAATAATATCAGAAATCTAGCTTTAAAAAAATCTTACTCACAGTCAACTTGTATTGATAATTGGGCACATTGCCTTTTAAAATCCCCTTTAAAAATCAAGCTACAAGCACAGGTCACCAGATTAACCCATTCAAACACATAGGGAGAACAGACAACGTCCATGCCAATAGTTTTCCTTTATAGAATTGAACCTAGGTTACTCAATGCAATAATATCAGAAATTTAGCTTTACAAAATCTTGCTTGCGGTCAACTTGTATTGATAATTGGGCACATTTCCTTTTAAAATCTCCTTTAAAAATTCAGCTACAAGCGCAGGTCACCAGATTATCGAAAAACATGACCTCTTCCTCCTGACTTGCATTTATTTCACCATTTAGTTGTCTCTTTCCCCTCTTCAAGCTACAGCACTCCTGATGAAAGCCGATCAGACAATACTTGGTCGTAGGCCAACCAGTGATTTTTGGGTAATTAGTCCAGGAACTGATACTGAACACTCCGGCTGCCCTTTATTTCAGGTACCAGGCAGGTTATGTTACACACTTACCAGTTTCTCCAAGTCTCTGGTTTACCTTAATCCCTCACATTCAGGGGACAAAGATTTTCCTCAATGCTTGACTTCACCGTGTCTTTTGGCCTGGCTCTTTGTGCAGTGAATGTGATTCTTAAGATATGCTGATTCAGATATTTTAACCCTGTACATTATATTATAGTCTGTCTGTTCCCATAGTCGTATCCATTCTTTTCATTGCATGCTAAATCTCAGTATTTGCGGACGATACTAAGCTAAGCAGGGTAATAACTTCTACGCAGGATGTGGAAACCTTACAAGAAGACCTAAACAAACTAATGGGGTGGGCAACTACATGGCAAATTAAGTTTAATGTTGAAAAATGTAAGGAAATGCATTTGGGTGCCAAAAATATAAACGCAAGATACTTGCGGGGGGAGAACCTCTGTGGGAATCTAGGATGGAGAAGGACCTGGGGGTCCTAGTAGATGATAGGCTCAGCAATGGCATGCAATGCCAGACTGCTGCAAGCAAAGCCACCAAAATATTAGCATGCATTAAAAGGGGGATTCACTCCAGAGATAAAACAATAATTCTCCCGCTCTACAAGACTCTGGTCCAGCCGCACCTGGAGTATGCCGTCCAGTTCTGGGCACCAGTCCTTGGGAAGGATGTGCTGGAACTGGAGGGTATCCAGAGAAGGGCAACAAAGGGACTGGAAGATCTCAGCTATGGGGAAAGGCTACAAGCACTGAACTTATTCTCTCTGAAGAAGAGACGCTTGAGAGAGGATATGATATCAATGTACAAATACTGTACTGGCGACCCTAGCATAGGTTAAAAACGTTTCAGTGAAAGAGAATTTAAAAAGACATGCGGACATTCAATAAAATTGGAAGAGAAGCGGTTTAACCTTAAACTGCATAGAGGGTTCTTTACTGTAAGAGCGGTAAGGATGTGGAATTCTCTTCCACTTGCAGTGGTATCAGCAGGGAGCGCCGATAGTTTAAAAAACTATTAGATGGGCATCTCAACTATCGCAACATACAGGGATATACTATGTACTATTGACATAAACACACATCACAGGTTGAACTGGATGGACTGGTGTCAGCTTTACCAACTATGTAACTATATGAAAATTTACACTTTCATCTCCAAAGGGTTTAGAAGTACTAGAACAGTGATCAGACACACTGGGGGAGATTTAGTAAAACTGGTGCACTCAGAATCTGGTGAACCTGTGCATGGTAGCCAACCAGCTTCTAACTTCAACTTGTTCAATTAAGCTTTGACAATAAGGGTACGTTCCCACTGAACGCGGGTTTGAAATCGTACAAGTTCAGCTGAACTCGCACAATTTCAAACTCGCATATCAGTGCAAGTTCGGGGGGGGCGATTTAAAAGACATCTGTGCGGGTTTATGCACAGATGTCTATTGAAATCGCCCCTGAAGTCCCCAAAAGTAGTGCAGGAACTACTTTTGGAAATCAGTGCGGCGCCGCAAAGTCTGCGTCGCAACGATTGGACAGTGCCGTTGCTGGCAATAGGCTGCGATTTGGCATGTCAAATCGCATGTCAAATTGTGCCGATGTTAACGGGGCTAAAACCTGGAAGCTGATTGCTTTCTATGCACAGCTGCACCAGATTTTGCACCATGCAGCTTTAGTAAATAACCCTCACTATTTATCATCCATATTTATACAGCATTAACATATTGTGCAATGCTTTGCAGGGCAGTTGTCTATTTATGACACAGTTATGCTCACCTTTCCAGTGCCATCCCTAGCTCCTTCTTCTGTTGCAGCTCAGAAGGAGTGGTGATTTTTCCCCTCTATCATATGAGGGTGTTTGGGCCTAGCAATCAGTCCAAGCACGGCATCATGGATGGTGGTTACATGCTCTCCCATACCTGGAAGGACAAGGTATATTGCAGTGCCAGCCCTAGAAAGAGGAGCAGCAGGGGAGCACTGCATAGGTGATTATACAATGCTCAGGGATAGAGGCTTTACACTAGGGTGACCAGACGTCCCCGTTTTCCGGGGACAGTCCCCGGATTGAGGACACTCTCCCCGGAGCCCGTCTGTCCCCGGATTTGTCCCCGGATTGCAGGGGCGGCACTCAGGAACGTAGCGGCACGTACCGCTAACACTGGCCCTCGCCCTGATCTGTGCCACGGGACTTGCGCTGTGTCCCTCAGCACAGCGGACTGAAGCCGCCTCCCCCTCCTCTCTGTTTACATTCACACAGGAGGAGGAGGAGCCCGAGGGACACACACGGCTGTGTGTATCATCCGCGCTGTTCTGAGGTCTGTAAACTTCATTTATTTACAGTGTGTGGTGGACATGTGCAGGGGGATTCTATACTAATGGGGGGGCTCTGCACTGGGGGGATTCTATACTAATGGGGGGGCTCTGCACTGGGGGGATTCTATACTAATGGGGGGGCTCTGCACTGGGGGGATTCTATACTAATGGGGGGGCTCTGCACTGGGGGGATTCTATACTAATGGGGGGGCTCTGCACTGGGGGGATTCTATACTAATGGGGTAGGGTGACCAGACGTCCCCGTTTTCCGGGGACAGTCCCCGGATTGAGGACACTCTCCCCGGAGCCCGTCTGTCCCCGGATTTGTCCCCGGATTGCAGGGGCGGCACTCAGGAACGTAGCGGCACGTACCGCTAACACTGGCCCTCGCCCTGATCTGTGCCACGGGACTTGCGCTGTGTCCCTCAGCACAGCGGACTGAAGCCGCCTCCCCCTCCTCTCTGTTTACATTCACACAGGAGGAGGAGGAGCCCGAGGGACACACACGGCTGTGTGTATCATCCGCGCTGTTCTGAGGTCTGTAAACTTCATTTATTTACAGTGTGTGGTGGACATGTGCAGGGGGATTCTATACTAATGGGGGGGCTCTGCACTGGGGGGATTCTATACTAATGGGGGGGCTCTGCACTGGGGGGATTCTATACTAATGGGGGGGCTCTGCACTGGGGGGATTCTATACTAATGGGGGGGCTCTGCACTGGGGGGATTCTATACTAATGGGGGGGCTCTGCACTGGGGGGATTCTATACTAATGGGGGGCTCTGCACTGGGGGGATTCTATACTAATGGGGGGCTCTGCACTGGGGGGATTCTATACTAATGGGGGGGCTCTGCACTGGGGGGATTCTATACTAATGGGGGGGCTCTGCACTGGGGGGATTCTATACTAATGGGGGGGGGGCTCTGCACTGGGGGGGATTCTATACTAATGGGGGGGCTCTGCACTGGGGGGATTCTATACTAATGGGGGGGGGGGCTCTGCACTGGGGGGATTCTATACTAATGGGGGGGCTCTGCACTGGGGGGATTCTATACTAATGGGGGGGGGGGGGCTCTGCACTGGGGGGGATTCTATACTAATGGGGGGGCTCTGCACTGGGGGGATTCTATACTAATGGGGGGGCTCTGCACTGGGGGGATTCTATACTAATGGGGGGGCTCTGCACTGGGGGGATTCTATACTAATGGGGGGGCTCTGCACTGGGGGGATTCTATACTAATGGGGGGGCTCTGCACTGGGGGGATTCTATACTAATGGGGGGGGGGCTCTGCACTGGGGGGATTCTATACTAATGGGGGGGCTCTGCACTGGGGGGATTCTATACTAATGGGGGGGCTCTGCACTGTGGGGATTCAATACTAATGGGGGGGGCTCTGCACTGGGGGGATTCTATACTAATGGGGGGGCTCTGCACTGGGGGGATTCTATACTAATGGGGGGGGGCTCTGCACTGGGGGGATTCTATACTAATGGGGGCTCTGCACTGGGGGGATTCTATACTAATGGGGGGGCTCTGCACTGGGGGGATTCTATACTAATGGGGGGGCTCTGCACTGTGGGGATTCAATACTAATGGGGGGGGGCTCTGCACTGGGGGATTCTATACTAATGGGGGGGCTCTGCACTGGGGGGATTCTATACTAATGGGGGGGGCTCTGCACTGGGGGGATTCTATACTAATGGGGGCTCTGCACTGGGGGGATTCTATACTAATGGGGGGGGCTCTGCACTGGGGGGATTCTATACTAATGGGGGGGCTCTGCACTGGGGGGATTCTATACTAATGGGGGGGGGCTCTGCACTGGGGGGATTCTATACTAATGGGGGGGCTCTGCACTGGGGGGATTCTATACTAATGGGGGCTCTGCACTGGGGGGATTCTATACTAATGGGGGCTCTGCACTGGGGGATTCTATACTAATGGGGGGGGCTCTGCACTGGGGGGGATTCTATACTACTGGGGGCTCTGCACTGGGGGGATTCTATACTAATGGGGGGCTCTGCACTGGGGGGATTCTGTACTAATGGGGGCTCTGCACTGGGGGGATTCTATACTAATGGGGGCTCTGCACTGGGGGGATTCTATACTAATGGGGGGGCTCTGCACTGGGGGGATTCTATACTAATGGGGGCTCTGCACTGGGGGGATTCTATACTAATGGGGGGGGGGCTCTGCACTGGGGGGATTCTATACTAATGGGGGGGCTCTGCACTGGGGGGATTCTATACTAATGGGGGGCTCTGCACTGGGGGGATTCTGTACTAATGGGGGCTCTGCACTGGGGGATTCTATACTAATGGGGGCTCTGCACTGGGGGGGATTCTATACTAATGGGGGGGCTCTGCACTGGGGGATTCTATACTAATGGGGGGGGCTCTGCACTGGGGGGATTCTATACTAATGGGGGCTCTGCACTGGGGGGATTCTACACTAATGGGGGCTCTGCACTGGGGGGATTCTATACTAATGGGGGGGGGGGGCTCTGCACTGGGGGGATTCTATACTAATGGGGGGGCTCTGCACTGGGGGGATTCTATACTAATGGGGGCTCTGCACTGAGGGGGTGTCTATACTATTGGGGGCTCTGCACTGAGGGGGTGTCTATACTATTGGGGGCTCTGCACTGAGGGGGTGTCTATACTATTGGGGGCTCTGCACTGGGGGGATTCTATACTAATGGGGGGGCTCTGCACTGGGGGGATTCTATACTAATGGGGGGGGCTGTGCACTGGGGGGATTCTATACTAATGGGGGGCTCTGCACTGGGGGGATTCTATACTAATGGGAGGCTCTGCACTGGGGGGATTCTATACTAATGGGGGCTCTGCACTGGGGGGATTCTATACTAATGGGGGGGCTCTGCACTGGGGGGATTCTATACTAATGGGGGGGGGCTCTGCACTGGGGGGATTCTATACTAATGGGGGTTCTGCACTGAGGGGGTGTCTATACTAATGGGAGCTCTGCACTGGGGGGATTCTATACTAATGGGGGCTCTGCACTGAAGGGGGATTCTATACTGATGGGGGTCAGCACTGGGGGGGGGGTGTATGTACTGATGGGGCGGTCTGCACTGAGGTGGGAGGTTGATACTGATGGAGGGGGGTCTGCAGACTCTGCACTGAGGGAGGGTTTCTGTACTGATGGGGGGGTCTGTACTGAGGGAGGGGGTTAGTACTTAGTGGGGGGTCTATACTGAGGAAAGGGGGTCTGCACTGAGCGGGGGTCTGTACTGAGGGAGGGGAGTCTGTACTTTGTGGGGGGTCTATATTGATTTAAGGGGGTCTGTACTGAGGGAGGGGGGTTATATTGATTTAAGGGGGTCTGTACTGAGGGAGGGGGCTATATTGATGGAGTGGGGTCTGTAGTTAGTGGAGGGGGGTCTGTACTGAGGTAGTTGGTGGAGGAGGGGTGACACCAATTTTTTCGGCACCGGGTGACACCAACCCTAGTGATGCCACTGGCGGAGCACAGTGACAGGCAGCAGGACCGGGACTAGAGTGTGCAGAAGGAGCAGAAACCCCTTTGAAGTGAAGTGTTGGTGTGCAGGCAGCGCCGGGGCTAATGTCTCCCGGCTGAAGATTGACAGACAAAAGCAGAGCTGCAGCGGGGTGCCGAGTGCGCTCCTGCACCCGGCAGCAGTCTAAACTACCGTACACAGATTACATTCTTCTTCTACACCGGCCTCTGACATGACGTCATTTAAGGGCGGGGACAGGAAGGGAAAGTGGTGCCAGGGAGGAGAAACTGAGGTAAGTGGTAAACTTTGTAGCAGCAAATCCTGGTGCTGCTATGGTATATATAGAGAGAGATATATAGATATCTATATATGTTTGAAGGTATCCTACGTGTTGTTACCATGCAATCTTTTACTGTTCTGAATTGTTAATTTATTGTTATTGTTGAACCAAAATTCTTTGGCAAGAATAAAATACAAAATATGAAAAGTTTTATCTCCATCTTATCGTCTTAACATTTGGTAGTCGTATTCCAAAAAATTGTAAGAATCTTCTTTTTTTTTTTATCTCATGGACGAAATGTGAGAAATAACGTATATATCATATAATCCTTCCATAAACATATACCACATACACTGAATATATAATTTGAGGAATATATGCTTATAAAATCGTTTACCATTTGCCAAAAAAAAAAAATGTCCCCGGATTTCATTTTGAAAATCTGGTCACCTTATAATGGGGGGCTCTGCACTGGGGGGATTCTATACTAATGGGGGGCTCTGCACTGGGGGGATTCTATACTAATGGGGGGGCTCTGCACTGGGGGGATTCTATACTAATGGGGGGGCTCTGCACTGGGGGGATTCTATACTAATGGGGGGGGGGCTCTGCACTGGGGGGGATTCTATACTAATGGGGGGGCTCTGCACTGGGGGGATTCTATACTAATGGGGGGGGGGGCTCTGCACTGGGGGGATTCTATACTAATGGGGGGGCTCTGCACTGGGGGGATTCTATACTAATGGGGGGGGGGGGGGGCTCTGCACTGGGGGGGATTCTATACTAATGGGGGGGCTCTGCACTGGGGGGATTCTATACTAATGGGGGGGCTCTGCACTGGGGGGATTCTATACTAATGGGGGGGCTCTGCACTGGGGGGATTCTATACTAATGGGGGGGCTCTGCACTGGGGGGATTCTATACTAATGGGGGGGCTCTGCACTGGGGGGATTCTATACTAATGGGGGGGGGGCTCTGCACTGGGGGGATTCTATACTAATGGGGGGGCTCTGCACTGGGGGGATTCTATACTAATGGGGGGGCTCTGCACTGTGGGGATTCAATACTAATGGGGGGGGCTCTGCACTGGGGGGATTCTATACTAATGGGGGGGCTCTGCACTGGGGGGATTCTATACTAATGGGGGGGGGCTCTGCACTGGGGGGATTCTATACTAATGGGGGCTCTGCACTGGGGGGATTCTATACTAATGGGGGGGCTCTGCACTGGGGGGATTCTATACTAATGGGGGGGCTCTGCACTGTGGGGATTCAATACTAATGGGGGGGGGCTCTGCACTGGGGGATTCTATACTAATGGGGGGGCTCTGCACTGGGGGGATTCTATACTAATGGGGGGGGCTCTGCACTGGGGGGATTCTATACTAATGGGGGCTCTGCACTGGGGGGATTCTATACTAATGGGGGGGGCTCTGCACTGGGGGGATTCTATACTAATGGGGGGGCTCTGCACTGGGGGGATTCTATACTAATGGGGGGGGGCTCTGCACTGGGGGGATTCTATACTAATGGGGGGGCTCTGCACTGGGGGGATTCTATACTAATGGGGGCTCTGCACTGGGGGGATTCTATACTAATGGGGGCTCTGCACTGGGGGATTCTATACTAATGGGGGGGGCTCTGCACTGGGGGGATTCTATACTACTGGGGGCTCTGCACTGGGGGGATTCTATACTAATGGGGGGCTCTGCACTGGGGGGATTCTGTACTAATGGGGGCTCTGCACTGGGGGGATTCTATACTAATGGGGGCTCTGCACTGGGGGGATTCTATACTAATGGGGGGGCTCTGCACTGGGGGGATTCTATACTAATGGGGGCTCTGCACTGGGGGGATTCTATACTAATGGGGGGGGGGCTCTGCACTGGGGGGATTCTATACTAATGGGGGGGCTCTGCACTGGGGGGATTCTATACTAATGGGGGGCTCTGCACTGGGGGGATTCTGTACTAATGGGGGCTCTGCACTGGGGGATTCTATACTAATGGGGGCTCTGCACTGGGGGGGATTCTATACTAATGGGGGGGCTCTGCACTGGGGGATTCTATACTAATGGGGGGGGCTCTGCACTGGGGGGATTCTATACTAATGGGGGCTCTGCACTGGGGGGATTCTACACTAATGGGGGCTCTGCACTGGGGGGATTCTATACTAATGGGGGGGGGGGGCTCTGCACTGGGGGGATTCTATACTAATGGGGGGGCTCTGCACTGGGGGGATTCTATACTAATGGGGGCTCTGCACTGAGGGGGTGTCTATACTATTGGGGGCTCTGCACTGAGGGGGTGTCTATACTATTGGGGGCTCTGCACTGAGGGGGTGTCTATACTATTGGGGGCTCTGCACTGGGGGGATTCTATACTAATGGGGGGGCTCTGCACTGGGGGGATTCTATACTAATGGGGGGGGCTGTGCACTGGGGGGATTCTATACTAATGGGGGGCTCTGCACTGGGGGGATTCTATACTAATGGGAGGCTCTGCACTGGGGGGATTCTATACTAATGGGGGCTCTGCACTGGGGGGATTCTATACTAATGGGGGGGCTCTGCACTGGGGGGATTCTATACTAATGGGGGGGGGCTCTGCACTGGGGGGATTCTATACTAATGGGGGTTCTGCACTGAGGGGGTGTCTATACTAATGGGAGCTCTGCACTGGGGGGATTCTATACTAATGGGGGCTCTGCACTGAAGGGGGATTCTATACTGATGGGGGTCAGCACTGGGGGGGGGGTGTATGTACTGATGGGGCGGTCTGCACTGAGGTGGGAGGTTGATACTGATGGAGGGGGGTCTGCAGACTCTGCACTGAGGGAGGGTTTCTGTACTGATGGGGGGGTCTGTACTGAGGGAGGGGGTTAGTACTTAGTGGGGGGTCTATACTGAGGAAAGGGGGTCTGCACTGAGCGGGGGTCTGTACTGAGGGAGGGGAGTCTGTACTTTGTGGGGGGTCTATATTGATTTAAGGGGGTCTGTACTGAGGGAGGGGGGTTATATTGATTTAAGGGGGTCTGTACTGAGGGAGGGGGCTATATTGATGGAGTGGGGTCTGTAGTTAGTGGAGGGGGGTCTGTACTGAGGTAGTTGGTGGAGGAGGGGTGACACCAATTTTTTCGGCACCGGGTGACACCAACCCTAGTGATGCCACTGGCGGAGCACAGTGACAGGCAGCAGGACCGGGACTAGAGTGTGCAGAAGGAGCAGAAACCCCTTTGAAGTGAAGTGTTGGTGTGCAGGCAGCGCCGGGGCTAATGTCTCCCGGCTGAAGATTGACAGACAAAAGCAGAGCTGCAGCGGGGTGCCGAGTGCGCTCCTGCACCCGGCAGCAGTCTAAACTACCGTACACAGATTACATTCTTCTTCTACACCGGCCTCTGACATGACGTCATTTAAGGGCGGGGACAGGAAGGGAAAGTGGTGCCAGGGAGGAGAAACTGAGGTAAGTGGTAAACTTTGTAGCAGCAAATCCTGGTGCTGCTATGGTATATATAGAGAGAGATATATAGATATCTATATATGTTTGAAGGTATCCTACGTGTTGTTACCATGCAATCTTTTACTGTTCTGAATTGTTAATTTATTGTTATTGTTGAACCAAAATTCTTTGGCAAGAATAAAATACAAAATATGAAAAGTTTTATCTCCATCTTATCGTCTTAACATTTGGTAGTCGTATTCCAAAAAATTGTAAGAATCTTCTTTTTTTTTTTATCTCATGGACGAAATGTGAGAAATAACGTATATATCATATAATCCTTCCATAAACATATACCACATACACTGAATATATAATTTGAGGAATATATGCTTATAAAATCGTTTACCATTTGCCAAAAAAAAAAAATGTCCCCGGATTTCATTTTGAAAATCTGGTCACCTTACTTTACACAGATCTGAATAGGTAAAGTGACAATGCTTCTTTAAATAACATCTCCCAGAAAAAGATCTATGCTATTTGTCAAACTCTTCAGTGGCAGAATCGCTAAAATGCTTCAATTTGTCCTTGTGGAATCGTTCTCTCTCTAGCTGAGGCAACAAGATGTCGCTACCTTTACCAGCTATCAAGACTCTGTAGCGTTAGGGCCAGGGACAGAGTGACATATCACTGTATTTGGTTACAGAAGGAGCAATTCCATAGAGATAGACAAGACGCATCTGGCGATTTGTCTCTAATGAAAAATTCCTGAGGTTCGCACTTGGCCATAAATGAAGTCAAGACTGTTGCACCCAATAATACCTGAATACTGGGACCACAAATTCTATATAAATATTAATGGTGCACAGAAATAGTAAAAATAATAAACATCCAAATAAAGTCCATCCAAGTGCAAAAAAAATCAAAAATTCATTCCAAAACAATGAAAAGTAGACTTCCAAACATAGTCCATCCACGTGCAAAAGAAAGAGCTGTCGTGCAAAAATGACTGTACACACAGTGCTTCTGTGTCATCACCATGCTCCTAAAGACAAAAAGACCGCTTACCAGACCATGAGATCCCAAAGGGGATCATAAGCGCTTAGGAAAGTTCCCAGCTTGCTCTTGGACAACCCCTAGATAATGGGGTATATTTCACCTTTCAGCTCTCATGGTTACATATATTGGAGACAAGGAAGAGGGCTCATAGTGCTAAACTTCTTAAAGTATGTGTTTAATAATAAAACGTATTGCACTTGCAAAGATACAGGCAAAGACAAGCAAACAATGTCAAATAGCCACGGCCGTGATGAATGGAAGTCGGTCTGTGCGTGCTGACGTCACACCGGGGATGTGCAGTCAGGGGAGGCAGGTGAGGCAGAGCAGTGGAAAAAAACTGTTTCATGAATATAAAAAAAAAACAAAAACACTAGTTAGCCTGATTTTTTTTGTATAATGTGAAAGATGATGTTATGCCAAGTAAATAGATACCTAACATGTCAGGCTTTAAAATTGTGCACACTTGTGGAATGGCGCCAAACTTCTGTACTTAAAAATCTCCACAGGCGACATTTTAAAATTTTTTACTGATTACATGTTTAAAGTTACAGAGGAGGTCTAGTGCTAGAATTATTGCTTTCGCTCTAACGATCGTGGCGTATGTAACCTGTGTGTATCTGGCTCTGATACTATCCAGTGCCTCACCAGCCACTGACCTCACCGCACGTCCCTGCATCACACCGCTAGCTCCACCCGACGCGTTTCCCCTTAGAAGGCCTCATCTGGGATTGGAGCACAATTTGCACTTTTGTACATTTGGATATAGCATTATGTCGTAGGTGATTAATGAATATAGGGTGATTCTTATTTTTCACACTTTGATTCCTTGAGACAGCGTACCATTAATATTTATATAGGATTTGTCTCTAGTGGCAGAATTGCCCATCTAACATCAGCCTTAAGACTGGTACACACGGGCTGAGTTTCTGTTGAACCGGCTGACATTAGGCCCATGTGGTGTACAGAATCCTCTCTGGCTTCTGTCGAACGGGCATGCTGAAATGACAGCTGATGATTGGCATCCGTTTAGCGATTGCAGCCAATGGCTGCGTACGCAGACCGGTGTGTTCTGGCAGCTACCCATTGTTTTTAGTTCAGCTCGCTGGGTTGACCGAAGAAAAACTGCCTGTGTGTACCAGGCTTTAGGATGAGCCGAAGCAGCAAATGCTGACAGGTCTTCCACTATGAGTGTTTCTCTCCACTTTACCAACATCCCTCACCCTAAAAACAGACATAGCTTAAAAAAGCAGGCCTATATAATTAAACAAAAAAAATTAACTCTACTCCAGCTTCTAAAGTTTGTGAGAGGCGTGGGCAGGGCCGGTCCTCCTGTACAGGGCCCGGGCCCCATCAGTTTAACAGGTGGGGGGTTGGCCAGCTGAAAAGCAGAAGGGAGTGATAAAAGTGGTGGGGGCAATCCCTGAAAGAAATCACCATGTGGCTCCCCCTGCAGCGCAGCCAGATTCTTCTCATATCCCTCCTGCTGGTTTATAGCCATTGCAGGGGAGCCAAAGGGGGATCGTTTTCAGTAATTGTGCCCATGTCATGTACTTACCCCTTCATTTCCCTACTAAAAACAGTGAGTGATCAGTACCAATTGCTCCTGTGTTCATTCATAACTGAAGCATAGAAAACAAGTTTAGACCCATGATATTTCACCAAAGCTTTACCCACACAGGGGTATTAAAAAATTCGGGGAAAAAAAACATTTGCTCTTCCGAGAGAATTTGACAGGCGGTGAGGAGCATTTGACCTCTTGCTTTGCTAGTGTGCTGCATGACTTGAATGGGTTATGCGTTATGTCAGGGGATATCATTTTTTCCACAGCCACAACGTATATGCCTTTGCAGTTAAGGGCGGTAGCAATTTGGGGGAGGTGGGGGGTTGGTTTGCGCCCCCCAAAATATTGAGCACCAGCCGCCACTGCTCTATTGCCCATAGAGGGATCAAATCTTTGCTGAACCGACTGAGATTCAATCCATCTATGGCTGGCTTTAGTGGTATGGATGTGAGTTGGTTGCATACCCCTAGGCTAGCCCCTCAGTGTGTATCCCATTCTAGGATATTAAGGGATAGCCTGGATCACATCTGCTTACACAGAGAAACACTTCACTGAAGAAAAGAAAAGGAGAAGAGACAATCAGTGGTGGGAGTCTGCTCCAGTTGAAAGTTATCTTCTAATTATGGCTCTTCACCCTTAATCTATTCCAACAAATTGTTCTGCCATTATTGATCAAACACTCTATAGAAGATAAGAAGTGAATGAGCAATTGACATGTATGTTCAACAGTTTAAAATGTAATATATCTTATCTATGATGAATTCCCAGCTATGATTGTGGTGGGATCTTCAAAGCTTTGGCTTACTTTAGAGACATTCACATTAAAGCAAATATTTACAGATGTTTATGTTTGTTATCTAGTTGCATTGCACTCCTGAAATCTCCCATGTTTCATCAGAGATACCCTTTACAATGGGATCAGCAAGATGTGTACATTGTAGCAGATATAACAATGCAGAATAATAGATATTATGAAGAATAATAAAAGATGGGAAGTTGGTTTAGAAGTTAGGGAATTGTCTTGCAGTTCTGTGATCACATTCCACCAGAGATCCCATCTGCATAGTGCACTCACATAAATACTAATTGGAGATGATTGTTGTCCTAAACAGCTATACTTTATTTTTCTTACAAACCTTGAGATCCGGCCAGCTTGGTGAAACACATTAACAGGAGTGATCCCAGCGATGATGCTCCTAAAATCTATTGTGCTGGTTTTCTTTAATATAACCTTTCTGTAAAAAGTAAATAAAGAATTTAAAAAATAGGAACGGCCCCGGGTGGGGACCATGCTGGTACGCAGCTGTACTATTTGATATATCAGTTAAGATTGATATATCATTTTTGGGTTAGATTAAGGAGTGTGATTCTCCTTATTACAGCTTTACTTTATTGTTGTGAAATATTCTTTCTTATGGCAGAGGTTTCTACATAACATTTCTACAACATTTTGCAAATTTTTAATTAAATCTCCTTCTATTTTCTTCAGCTGTCCATAAACAAGAGAAAATGGTTGGCCGAATTCTGACGGAATAGAAACACGCTCTGCATGGTAACCAATCAGCTTCTAACTTAGGCTTGTTCAATTAAGCTTTGACCAAAAGAAAGCTGTAAGCTGATTGGTTGCTATGCTACACCAGATTGTGCACTCTCCAGTTTTGGTAAATCAACCCACGTACTGTACAGTATGTCCAAAAGTGTATTCACACCTGATTATGATATGAGCGTCTTGGATATCTCAATGTAAAACCATGGGAATTAATATGGAGTTGGCCCCCTCTATAACAGCCTCTACTTTTTATTTTATAATGTGTTTGTAGGAATTTGTGTCCATTTAGCTAAAAAAGCATTTGTGAGGTCAGATATTAACCACTCTAAGACTGCCCCACGCAGCTATACTGCGGCAGGGTGGCCCTCCTGCACAAAACCACGTACCTGTATGTGATTTCCTGGATGGGGGTCTGGGGCGCGCGCACGCCACCGGCGACCCACTCCCACTGTGATTGGACAGAGCGAGAGCCAATCAGCGGAAGCGATGTCCATCAGGACCTGTCGATCGTTCTGAGGAGAAGTAGAATGGCGGTCTGCCTATGTAGACAAGGCAGATTGTCATTCTGCCAGAGAGGAAAATGGAGATCTTGAGTTTCTGCTAAGCAGAAACATGGATCTCTGTTTTCCCCCAGTCAAAGCTATCCCCCCACAGTTAGAAAGCACCCCCTAGGGACACACTTAACCCTTTGATTGCCCCTGATGTTAACCCCGTTCCCTGTCAATGTCATTAGTACAGTGACAGTGCATTTATTTAGCACTGATTACGTAATAAGGTCCCCAAAAAGTGTCAAACATGTCAGTTAGTGTCTGATTTGTCTAGCTAAAAATCGCTTATCGCCGCTATTACTAGTAAATAAATAAATAAAAATTCCAAAAAAATATCCCAGATTTTGTAGACGCTATAACTTTTGTGCAAACCAATTAATATACGCTTATTGATATTATTTTTATGAAAAATATGTAGCAGAATACATATTGACCCAAATTGATGAAGAAATTAGATTTTTAAACAATTTTGGGGGTTAGTTTTATAGCAGAATGTAAAAAATATTGTTTTTTTGCAAAATTGTCGCTCGTTTTTTTGTTTATAGTGCAAAAAATAAAAACCAGAGAGGTGATCAAATACCACCATAAGAAAGCTCTATTTGTGGAGAAAAAAAGGCATCAATTGTATTTGGGTACAGTGTCATACGACCGTGCAATTGTCAGTTAAAGTAACGCAGTGCCGCATCACAAAAAAATCACCTGGTCAGGATGATTTTGAACCAGTGAACCTTCCGGGGCTGAAGTGGTTGATGTTGAGCAAAAAGACCTGGCTCATGATCAGTGTTCCAATTCATCCCAAAAGTGTGTTCAGTAGGGTTGAAGTCTAAGCTCTGTGAAGGCTACTTTAAGAGGTATTAAAGCTTCATCTTTTTTTTTATAACAAACATGTTATACTTACCTGGTCTGTGCAGAGGTTTTGCACAGAGCAGCTCTGATCATCTACTTTTCGGATCCCTCCCCGGTTCTCCTGGCTCCTCCTGCCTTGAGCAGTGCCCCAGAGAAAACCACTTGTCCTGGGGGCACTGCTGCGCGCTCACTCCCGAGCTGCTTTTCTATGCATTCATAAGACACATAGAGCTGCAGCTTGGCCCCGCCCCCTGCTCTCTCCTCATTCGCTCACTGGCTGTGATTGACAGCAGTGGGATCCAATGGGCCGATGAGGAGGGAGAGTCCTGGCACAGCTGAGGCTATTCTAAAGGCTGAAGGTTCTAAACCTTCAGCCTTAACAACCACTTTGAATTCCCCCACACCATGCTAGGCAGTCCATGCATAAAGAACAGATTTGGTGCACATGGCCTCAATATTTGGAAGGGCTGGTCACATATTTTGGGCTATATAGTGCACCTTTGTGTATTATTACTCACATATTGGCACACGAAATTAGTAGAAAGATAATAGACTTCCACCTTAGCTGGATGTATTGTCTTATGAAGGAGGATAAGGGGGTTGTACCCTGTCACCAATGTATAATTTGGCCCAGAACATAACAGTAGTGGAGTACCCCTTCCTCCACAATATCAGAAAGAAAGAGACATGGTATATTATGAGGTGGGGGGGGGGGGTTGGGGGCATTGGCACATTCATTAAATTTCGCTCAGTATTTCACTTTACAGTATACCTACTATGTGACTTCACTTTAAAAGCCAATATCTGTTATATGAAAGAAAAATTGTGCTGGCTGTTTTGCTAACCCATGGTACTTTGGGAATCCATCTTCATGTACTAAATGTTTATTTGGAACAGAGCAGGGTAAGCCAACATAAAAGACCTACTTCAACCATTTTTTTATTTTTAGTTTTGTATAGAGTAGGGAAGCATTAGAACCTGTGTCAGCCCTTTGTTGTTGTTTGTGTACATATTATAGAGGTTCAGGAAAGGAAGGTGATAACTAGTACAGTTGTCACTGGAAAAGGAGTAGAGGGAAAATCTCCTAATGGGGACATCCTTTTCCAGTGACAATTGTAAAAGGTGTGAATTCCCCCTTTTTTTTTAGATTATTTCAGATCTGTTATGTTTCAAGGAAAGAAAGTGAGGGAAAATCTCCCCACTGGGACCAGAAGCAGATGATGGTAACCCTTTCACGCTCTATCCAAAATTAGAAAAAAAACTGATGAAGAAATTTGATTTTTTACATTTTTGTATTGGTTATGTTTTATAGCACAAAGTCAAAAATATAGTTTTTTTTCAAAATTGTTAGTCTTTTTTTGTTTATAAATAAATAAAAACGGAGGTGATCAAATACCACAAAAAGAAAGCTCTATTTGTGGGAAATAAAGGAAATTCATTTTATTTGTGTACAGCGTCGCATGACCGCGCAATTGTCAGTTAAAGTAGCACAGTGCTGTATCGCAAAAAAATGGCCTGGTCATGAAGGGGGTAAATGGGTAATCTTCCGAAGGGCAAGTGGTTAAAACTCCTGTTAGTTTTTTTTTATATCTGTTTTGGAAAGAAGCATTCTATGAATTGAGGGGGAATCCCATCACAGATAGTTATTACCAGAAGGGGTCCCCCCCAATTTAAAGAGTTACCCTTTATTCCTCTTCCCGTGCCAACTGTAAAACCTTCACATCACTTGACAATGATCGTCAGGACAAATTGAGAGAAAAACAAACTACCCAAGTGGAACACAGAAAGCAATGAAACCTTACATGGGTTTCAACACTTCTGAACTGAATCCAAAACCAAAAAGAAAGGTTTTGACTTGAGAGACGTACCCTCATCATTGCACTCTGCCCCGTGTTTTATTGCGGCCGATGACAGATGTTCCTTGTATAGCAGCACTGAATAAATGCCAAGCAGTTGTATGCTGGATCTACTTATAGTTGATCACATGCTTTGCTATAGAGTGACTAAAAAGATTGAGAGGGCCTACAAGCCCCTGGGCTATGAGTCCATTCAAGCTGAACTGAGGGTGGAGGAGCTCCAGGGAAAGCCAGTCACGGCTGCATTATTGAGATAATTGTAGAGGGGCTCGGCTCTAATAAGGTGTCATTTTCTAATACTGTGACAATCCATTTTCTCCAAGTAACAGAAAAACACCTGGACTACAATGATTTGCTTTTCTGAAAAAAGTTTCAAATTAAGGTTTGACAGCTTTCTTTTCATTCTTTTCGTAATATGTCAAAGACTCTTATCTTCATCCCAGACTTAGGAGGGACTGGGGAAGAAGCTGTTTTGTTATTTTTATATATATATATATATATATATATATATATATATATATATATATATATATATATTGAACACGTCACTATTTTTCTAGGTAAATATATTTCTAAAGGTGCTCACCACATGTGGGTAACAACCCATGCAATACATACATGCAAAGAAACCAAAACAAATAAGTTCAGAAATGAAGTTATGTGTAATAAAATGGAATGACATATGGAAAAAGTATTGAACACACTAACTGAAATGTATTTAATACTTTGTACAAAATCCTTTGTTGGTAATGACAGCTTCAAAGACGCCACCTGTATGGAGAAACTAGTCCCGTGCATCGCTCAGGTGTGATTTTGTGTCTTCAAATCTTGAAGGTTCTGTAGGCCTCTTCTACGAACTCTGATCTTTAGTTCTTTCCAAAGAGTTTCTATTGGATTCAAGCCAGGTGATTGGCTGGGCCATTCTAGCAGCTTTATTTTCTTTCTATGAAACCAATTGAGAGTTTCCTTGGCTTTGTGTTTGGGATCATTGTCTTGCTGAAATGTTTATCCTCGTTTCATCTTCATCATCCTGGTACATGGCAGCAGATTTTTATCAAGAATTTCTTGGTACATTTTTCCATTCATCCTTCCTTCAATGATATGATGTTTGCCAGTAACGTATGCTAAAATACAGCCACACACCATGATGAGCCCACCTTCAATCTTCACTGTTGGTATTGGGGTCTTTTTGGAGTGATGTGCAGTTCCATTTTGACCTCAAACATGGTGTGTATTATGGCATCCAAAGAGTTAAATTTTGGTCTCACCTGACCAGAC
The DNA here is from genome assembly GCA_037952925.1 of Lithobates clamitans. Classification (NCBI taxonomy): domain Eukaryota; kingdom Metazoa; phylum Chordata; class Amphibia; order Anura; family Ranidae; genus Lithobates; species Lithobates clamitans. Next base: position 1,008,039 of record JBBGZY010001221.1, on the reverse strand, counting down.
TATATTCTCCCAGCACAGTGGAACCTTGGATTACGAGCATAATCTGCTCCAGGAGAATGCTTGTAATCCAAAGCACTTGCATATGAAAGCGAGTTTCCCCATAGAAGGCAATGGAAACGAAGATAATTTGTTCCGCATTGTCTTCTATTACATGCAATACCACATGTGGCCAGAGGTGTGGGGGGGCGCCTGAGAGCCTCAGAAATACTGGGGGACAGCTTGGCTGAACTCGGAAAGCCTCGTAAAGGCTCGGAAACACTCGGGAACTGTGTATTTCCGAGTATTTCCAAGTCATTCCGAGTATTTCCAAACTGTTCCGAGTGTCCCCGGCGCCCACACACCTCTGGCCAAATGCGGTACTGAACCGCCTATTAGCTTGAATTCTGCTTGCTTTGCTAGACAACACTCGCAAATTGAGTCAGAATTTAAAAAAAAATCAAATCGCTCGTTAACCGCACTACTCGTAAACAAAGGTTCCACTGTATTTCACAAGCTTGTCTAAATGTTGTGCAGCAAAATTTAAACATGCTACAACATGCTTTTTCTTCAGCAATGGAGTCTTGCATGGTGAGCGTGCATACAGGTCATGGTGGTTGAGTGCATTACTCATTTTCTTTGAAATTATTGTACCTGTTAATTCCAGGTCTTTCTGAAGCTCTCCACAAGTGGTCCTTGGCTCTTGGACAACTCTTCTAATAATTCTTTTCGCTCCTGTGGTCATTGCCAATTTATGGTTAAATTATGCTCTTTCCACTTCCGCATTATGGCCCCAACCGTGCTCACTGGAACATTCAGAAGTTTAGAAATCCTTCTGTAATCAATGCCATCAGTATGTTTTGCAACAATAAGGTTGTGAAGGTCTTGAGAGAGCTCATTGCTTTTACCCATCATGAGATGTTTCTTGTGTGGCACCTTGGTAATGAGACACCTTTTATAGGCCATCAGTTGAGACTGAACCAGCTGATATTAAAGCAGAGTTCCAATCATTTTTGTGTTTATTAAAAGTCAGCAGCTACAAAAACTGTAGCTGCTGACTTTTAATAAACACACACTCACCTGTCACAGGATCCAGCGATGTGGCCACCCGAACAATTGATTCTCTCCCTCTCCTCTCCCTGGCTCTGCCATTACAACTGTGGGCACCCGGCTGTGACAGCTTACGGCTTCACAGCCCGGTGCGCAATATGCATGTGCGAGCCACGCTGTGCCTCCTGAATGGTCAGGCAATCTTTTAGGACCTGTGACGTGTCCCAGAAGATTGCGGGGAGACAGAGAGGAGAACTGCTGCTTGAATCATCTAGGCGGTCCGAGCGGAAGTGGGAGCGGGCACCTGTCAAGACTAGGCACCTGCCCACCCCAAAAAAATTTACATGTGGCATAGTAGGGGGAGAGGAGTGCTTAAAGTGGAACTTCCCCTTTTGGGTGGAGCTCCGCTTTAGTTTGCACAGACAAGGGGCAGGATTGCTTTCTAATTACTGATAAATTTCAGCGGGTGTCTTGGCTTTCTATTTTGCACCTCCCTTTCTTCATGTGTTCAATACTTTTTCCCAGTTTCATTCCATTTTATTACACATAACCTAATTTCTGAACGTATTTGTTTTGATTTCTTTGTATGTATGGATTGCATGGGTTGTTACCGACATGTGGTGAACGTTTCATGTCAATAGAACCTTTAGAAATATATTTACCTTAAAAAATGGTGACCTGTTCATTAGTTATTTTACCCGCTGTATACTGTTGAATAATAATCAATAATTACCTTTAGAAGTCTGCATTTCAGAGCTGCACCAATGAATGAATAAATGCAGGATGCACAAGCAAAAAGGTAACTTGCCTTGTCCAAAGTAATTTACAGTATTTGCAGAGGGTTTGCAGTCAGCATACACGCCATGTCACTTGCTGAAGGCTGGTTCACAGTATACACATCCTGGCACACAGGGGCAGATCCAGGGGCACTGCCAGAAAATACGTTTTTTTTGCGGGCAATTTATTGAGGAAATGGCTGGTGTTGGCGCTTCAATCATCCCCAGACCATGGTGGTTATGTTGTCAGGATGATTGAAGCGCATTATTTTATTATTACATTCTTATATAGAATGAAATAGTTCAACTCATAATAATGCAGAATCAGTGGGAGCCCTGAGCGTGTCACTTGCCACCGTCGCCTGCCACCAGATGCGGATTGTCACTTGCCATGTCACCTGCCATATGTTGCAGATTGTCACTTGCCACGTCACCTGCCACATGTTGCAGATTGTCACTTGCCACGTCACCTGCCACATGTTGCTGGTTGTCACTAGCCACGTCACCTGCCACATGTTGCTGGTTGTCACTTGCCACGTCACCTGCCACATGTTGCTGGTTGTCACTTGCCTGATGCCAGATGCAGATTGTCACTTGCCACGTCACCTGCCACATGATGCGGATTGTCACTTGCCACGTCACCTGCCATATGTTGCAGATTGTCACTTGCCACGTCACCTGCCACATGTTGCAGATTGTCACTTGACACATCACCTGCCACATGTTGCTGGTTGTCACTAGCCACGTCACCTGCCACATGTTGCTGGTTGTCACTTGCCACGTCACCTGCCACATGATGCGGATTGTCACTTGCCATGTCACCTGCCACATGATGCGGATTGTCACTTGCCATGTCACCTGCCATATGTTGCAGATTGTCACTTGCCACATCACCTGCCACATGTTGCAGATTGTCACGTCACCTGCCACATGTTGCTGGTTGTCACTAGCCACGTCACCTGCCACATGTTGCTGGTTGTCACTTGCCACGTCACCTGCCACATGTTGCTGGTTGTCACTTGCCTGATGCCAGATGCAGATTGTCACTTGCCACGTCACCTGCCACATGATGCGGATTGTCACTTGCCACGTCACCTGCCATATGTTGCAGATTGTCACTTGCCATGTCACCTGCCACATGTTGCTGGTTGTCACTTGCCTGATGCCAGATGCAGATTGTCACTTGCCACGTCACCTGCCACATGATGCGGATTGTCACTTGCCATGTCACCTGCCATATGTTGCAGATTGTCACTTGCCACGTCACCTGCCACATGTTGCAGATTGTCACTTGACACATCACCTGCCACATGTTGCTGGTTGTCACTTGCCACGTCACCTGCCACATGTTGATGGTTGTCACTTGCCACGTCACCTGCCACATGTTGCTGGTTGTCACTTGCCTCCTGCCAGATGCAGATTGTCACTTGCCACGTCACCTGCCACATGTTGCGGATTGTCACTTGCCTTCCACCAGATGCAGATTGTCACCTGCCACCATCGCCTGCCACATGCTGTGGATTGTCACTTGCCATGTCACCTGCCACACGTTGCTGGTTGTCACTTGCCTGCCACCAGATGCGGATTGTCACTTGCTACATCACCTGCCACACGTTGGGGATTGTCACTTGCCACCATCGTCTGCCACAAGTTGAGGACTGTCACTTGCCACGTCGCCTGCCACAAGTTATGGGCTGTCACTTCCTGCTAAGGTGGGGATTGTCTTTTGCTGTGTCCCAGAGTCAGGCAGCAGAGAAATGATGTAATCTCTCTGCTGCCCGCGGCTACCTGCACAGTGAGGATGGGCGGTGAGAGATGATGCCAGTTTCCCCTACAAAATCTGTTTCCCCTGGCTCTCGGCTGAGATCGGAACTCCGCTCCTCCAGCCCTCTGCACTGCTGCTCCTCTCCCCCGAATGCATGGGGGCGGTGGGGGCGGTAGAAGGATCATTAGCATTTGGGGGAGAGTAGGAGGAGCAGCGGTGCAGAGGGCTGGAGGGGCGGAGTTCCGATCTCAGCCGAGACCGAGAGACACGGGAAACAGGTTAGAACAGGAAAACATAATACTTAAAGAGGACCTCCAGTCTCCTGTGTAAAAATGTCAAAAACTGTAGCTGATGATTTTTATTAAACAGACACTCACCTGTCCCACGATCCAGCGATGCACTTACCCAGCCATTCTGACATCTCATCTTCTGTCTTCAATGCCGGCATCTTGAGTGTGGGCACCCAGCTATGACAGCTTGCAGCTTCACAGCCGGGTGCCTACTGCGCATGCTTAAGTCACGCTACACGTTGTGAATGGTCCTGTAGTCTTCTGGGACCTGTCATGTGTCCCATAAAACTGCAGGGAGGGAGGGGGGAGAAGAACTTCAGCTTCCAATCACTTAGGTGATCGGGGCGGAAGTGGGATCAGATACTTGTCTAAATCGGGTACCCGCTTCACCTCCAAAGTGCCATTTCTGAAAGAGGAGGTGGGGGGAGGCGGCATTAAAGTGAAGCTTCCCCTTTTTGAATGAAGCTTCGCTTTAACTGTATCTGAGCACCATAAACTGAAAAAGCAATTTAATTATTTTTTAATATTTCAAGCAAACTCCCCCATCCATCCATTTCTCCATGTTATGTTTTGCTGAAAAATCACTTTAAAATACCCCTCAAGTATTTCTAACCATGGCCATCTTGAGTAAGGGCAGATGATTCATGTAGCATTTACTTCCTGGAATCCATCTGCCTTTAGCTCAGACATGCAGGCAGGAGGGTGTGCTTAGCTAAAAAAAAAAAGCTCCTTCTCCCCTCCCAAAGACTCCTGAGATGTATGACATCATTTTGGATTAGGCCAGAAACCAGGAAACAATTCAAGAAATGTAAAAAAAAGGTTAAAGCAAGAAAATATAATATTTAACTGTATCTGAGAAACACAAACTGAAAATGCTATTTCATTCATTTTTATTATTCAAAACAAACTCACCCATTCATCCATGTCTCTGTGCTTTGTTTTGTTGAGAAATCACTATGAATATACCCCCCAGCATTTCTAGCCATGGCCATCTTTAGTAAGGGTAGATGATTTATGTAGCATTCACTTCCTGGAATCCATCAGCCCTTAGCTTAAGCATGCAGAGAGTAGGGTGTGCTTAGCTGAGAGAACCCCTCCTCTCCTCCTGAAGACTCCTGGAATGTATGACATCTTGTTTCTAGTAACTAAAGAAATGTAAAAAAAAGTTTGAAACAAGTTAATATGATATACATTCCAATCTATTTGCTAATGCTAGCAGCATAAGGGTTAAAACTTGTCAATGTTGATTGAGAGATTGAAGTTCCACATTAAAGTAATTGTAAAGTCTTGTTTTTTTAAGTTAAACATAGCAAACATGTTATACTTGCCTGCTCTGTGTAGTGGATTTGCATAGAGTAGCCCGAATCCTCCTCTTCTCAGGTCCCTCTTCGGTGCCCCTGGCCCCTCCCTCCTGTTGAGTGCCCCCACAGCAAGCAGCTTGCCATGGGGGCACCTGAGCTCACTGACTTTGATTGACCGCATTGGGAGCCAATGGCACCGAACTGCTGTCTCAGCTAATGAGGAGGGGATTCCCAGCAGCCGAGACACTCCTGCAACATTGCTGGATCTAGAGGGACCTCAGGTAAGTATTAAGGGGGCTGAGAGGGGCTGCTGCACACAGAAGGCTTTTTATCTTAAAGCGGTTGTAAACCTCTGGACGTTTTTTACATTTTTATTTCCTACCTGCAAAGTAATATAATGTGCTAGTATGTATTGTAATACAAGTACTTTATATTAAACGTACCTTAACTGCTTGCTGACCGCCGGCCGTCAATTGATGGAAAGGCGGCGTAGCTCTCGTTGCGGGCGGGCGTCAGATGACGTCCTCGCTTTCCTAGGCCACCGGGGGGCACGCGCGCCGCCGCCGGCGATCACTAGGCACGGTGTCTGCCGGGCACCCGCGATTACCGGTAACACAGCAGGACCGTGGATCTGTGTGTGTAAACACACAGATCCACGGTCCTGTCAGAGGAGAGGAGACCGATGGTATGTTCCCAGTACAGAGGAACACCGATCGGTCTCCTCCCCTAGTGAGTCCCCTCCCCCTACAGTTAGAATCACTCCCTAGCAACACAGTTAACCCCTCGATCACCACCTAGTGTTAACCCCTTCACTGCCTGTCACATTTATACAGTAATCAATGCATTTTTATAGCACGAATCGCTGTATAAATGTGAATGTGAATGTTCCCAAATATGTGTCAAAAGTGTCCGATGTGTCCGCCGCAATATCGCAGTCACTATAAAAATCGCAGATCGCCGCCATTACTAGTAAAAAAATAAAAAAAATAAAAATGTTATAAAACTATCCCCTATTTTGTAGACGCTATAACTTTTGCGCAAACCAATCTATATACGCTTATTGCGATTTTTTTTTACCAAAAATATGTACAAGAATACATATCGTCCCCGATACACGGTTAATATATAACTAAGCTTGGAGGGCCCCTGCTGGGCCTTCCTACCCGGGCCTTTCCCCCACCCCCCCTTCCCTCATGGGGGCTTTTATAGCGACCTAGATTTGAAGTTTTACCACTCTACTCTTGCCATAAATTGTGCGGTTGAACTATATTATCTGCAGTGTACTTATTGACTTGATATATGGTATGAGCGTCATTGTACAATATCTGTCTTGAGCTAATGTAACTTGCTTTGTATTCTGTTTGTTTGAGATAAATAAATAAACTTTATGTTAAAAAAAAAAAAAAAAGAATACATATCGGCCTAAACTGAGAAAAAATTTGTTTTAAAGAAAAAAAAATTGGATATTTATTTTCGCAAAAGGTAAAAATTATTGTGTTTTTTTTAAAACTTGTCACTCTTCTTTTTCCGTTTATAGCGCAAAAAATAAAAACCACAGAGGTGATCAAATACCACCAAAAGAAAGCTCTATTTGTGGGGAAAAAATGCTAACAATTTCATTTGGGTACAGTGTTGTATGACCGCACAATTGTTATTCAAAGTGCGACAGCGCTGAAAGCTGAAAAATGGTTTGGGCAGGAAGGAGGCGAAAATGCCCAGTATTGAGGTGGTTAAAACGAAGCTCTTCCAGCGCCGAGGTGTCAGAGCTGCAGGCGCTCCCATCTTCATTTGTGTTGCTTCCAGGCTCTGTGACTGGTCAGAGCTGTGATGACGTCACTCCCGCGCATGCACGTGGGAGCCGCCGTTCATGGCACAGGGCTCTGAAGGAACGGCCACTCTCATGCGCCGGTGATGTCCCTGGCTGAATGTACAGTAAATATCTCCCAAAATGTGCACGTTTAGGAGATATTTACACTACCTCTAGGTAAGTCTTATTATAAGCTTACCCATAGGTAAAGGTTAGTGATGGGAGTTCATTTCCACTTTAGTGCATAGAATGCATTAAGATAAAAAAAACCTTCTGCCTTTACAATCACTTTAAGCTGGCTATACACTAGTAGATCTTTGAATGAACATTTGTATGAATATTTGTACAAACATTCACATCAAATATTCTCAGTACATTCGATGACTGGTAGAAACTCTTTAGAAAGTACTTTAAAATATTGTTTGCTTTTTTCCATTTGATTTTGGAATGAATGTAGATTCCAGAATGAAAAACACATTTGTTCATTCAAGGAAAACTTTCCACCCTGCTCCTTTGAATTTTCTCATCACTGTGGTTGAAAACAAATGTTGATTTGACCCCCACTAGAAATCCAAAAATTGAATGAAAGTTCTTAAAATGAACAATTTGGAACAAACTTCTGTTAACCACATGCCGACCGCTGCACGCCAATATACGTCGGCACAATGGCAGCGGTGGGCAAATGGGCGTACCTGTACGCCCCCTTTAATTGGCGTGACCATGCCTGCGGGACCAGCGGACTCAACGCCCACCGGTCTCCCGGCGATCGTGTCACGAAGCTGCAGAACAAAGACGTGCCTATGTAAACAAGGCATTTCCCTGTTCTGCCTAGTGACATGACAGAGATCTACTGCGGGATCTACAGCAGTGATCGCTGTCATGTGAGTGGTAGCCCACCCCCCCACAGTTAGAATCACTCCCTAGGACACACTTAACCCCTTGATCGCCCCCTAGTGTTTAACCCCTTCCCTGCCAGTGTTATTTACACAGTAACCAATGCATTTTTATAGCACTGATCGCTGTATAAATGACAATGGTCCCAAAATCGTGTCAAAAGTGTCTGAAGTGTCCGCCATAATGTCGCAGTCCTGATAAAAATCGCAGATCACCGCCATTACTAATAAAAAAAAATTAAAAATAAAAATGCCATAAATCTATTCCCTATTTTGTAGACGCTATAACTTTTGCGCAAACAATCCAAAAATTGAATGAAAGTTCTTAAAATGAAAAATTTGGAACAAACTTCTGTTAACCACTTGCCGACAGCTGCACACCGGTATACGTCGGCACTCACAAGTGCCGTGACTGACGCCTCCCCCTGCGCATGCGCAGGAGTGACGTCACGCCGCTTCGGCCAGTCACAGAGCCAGAGTTCGCGGCCCCAGAAGGAAGAGGGGCGAAGATGGATGCGGCCACCAGCGGGGACATCGTGGACTTTTTGCAGGTGCCACACAATGGGCTAGCATGCAATGCATACTAGCCCACTATGCTTTTACTTTGCAGGGGAAAATAGAGGCAGTAAAAACCAATTCTGAAATTGGAATGCATTAGTGTCTCACTGACATCTCCCTGCACTGCTGATGGGGAGGGAGTCGAGTGCCGGCAAAAGAGGCTTTGGGGTTGATTTACTAAAGGCAAAAACACTGTGCACTTTGGAAAGTGCAGTTGCACTCTGAAAGAGCAGTTGCTCCAGAGCTTAGTAAATGAGCAGAAGCTCTGCTGACTTTCATCAACCAATCATGTGCAAGCTGTTTTTTTTTTTTCCTTGCATGTGATTGGGTATTCTTGAAGCTTTACCTCATTTACTAAGCTCTGAAGCAGCTGCACTTGCAGAGTGCAATTGCACTTTCCAAGGTGCACAGTCTATTGGGCTTTAGTAAATCGACCCCTTTGTGTGCCGCTTGCAGCTCCAGTGCCAGGGGTTGCCTACCCCTGTTATAGCGTCTACAAATCGGGGATAGATTTATGACATTATTATTATTATTATTATTTTTACTAGTAATGGCGGCAATCTGCGATTGTTAGCGGGATTGCCACATTGCGGCGGCCAGATCAGACACTTTTGACACTTTTTTGGGACCATTGACATTTATACAGCGATCAGAGCTAAAAATAGCCACTGATTACTGTGTAAATGTCATTGGCAGGGAAGGGGTTAACACTAGGGGGCGATCAAGGGGTTAAGTGTTCCCTGGGAGGTGTTTCTAACTGTGGGGGGAGTGTACTGACAGGGAATAGAGAGAGATTGCTGTTCCTAATCACCAGGAACAGCAGATCTCTCTCTACTTCCCTGACAGAACGAGCATCTGTCTATTTACAATGACAGATCTCCGTTCTGTCTCTCTCAGGAGCGATCGCACGTCGCCAGCGGACATCACGGCCGCCGGCCACGTGCATCGGCTCTGAAGTTGCGCGCACGCCCCCTATACCCCTTAAAGTGGCTGCTGTACAGCTACAGTGATTCGCGCAGGAGAGCCAACCTGCCGTCGTATAACAACACCTTTTTTTTTCCTTTTGGATACAGTAAGGCAGGGTTATATCCCTGTCAGCTTTTTTTTCCCAAAGGTGAAAATGGCCCACAGCCAAACAGGAGGGAACCCCAGGTTGTCACCAGAACTAGTGTCCCCATTGGAAAATATGCCCTCTATTACTGTTCTGGGGACAACCCAAAATTTGGGATTTTCTTTCACTTTCAATGATAATAGTAAATAATGCAAATAGCGAGGGTAAGTCTCCTTAATGGGGGGCACAGACAGCAATAAAAACCTGATAGTTGTTCTAATCCCTCTCCACTCAAAAAAAAAGTAGTTATAGCTATTAGTTATAATTACATTTTTTTCTGGGAACAGATAAGGAATACTAATGTACCCCTTTGTTCATTCCCCTGGGAGGGGTGGATATCTTGGTGCACCCTTATTACAAAGGGGTCTTCCAGATGACTATAATCCCCCCTTACAAAGCCCCACATCCTCCTGGGGCATTCTATGTGAGTTAAAGGCCCTTGACACTCATATTGGAACTAGGTGCCTTGCTAGGGTGGGAGCCTTTGCCATTGCTCTCTTGCAAAGTACCCTCCCAATGTTGAAAGGCATGTGGCATAGTCTGGTTCAGGAAGGCACTGGAAAGTTATCACACGCACAGGGGCAGACTGACCATTCGGGCACCCGGGCACTGCCGAGGGCCCCATGCCACTAAGGGGCCCTATCAGGGTTGCCAGCCTCAATAAAACCAGGGACAGTATGTAAAATCTGTGTTTTTTTTAAAAATCCCAAGATTATAGCTGCCTTGCCTCTCCAGTACATTTTCAGTGTGTGTATGTGTATTCTGTGTGTGTATACTGTGTGTGTATATTGTGTGTCTGTGTGTGTATACTGTATGTGTGTGTGTGTGTGTATACTGTGTGGCACCATAATCTATTGCCTGGGGTCCCCATAATCTCCTATTGCCTGGGGGCCCCATAATCTCCTATTGCCCGGGGGCCCCATAATCTTCTCCTATTGCCCGGGGGCAATATACACAATTTATTCCAAAATTGTCTAAAAATGTTAAAACGGTATACCATGTAGAATCTCCATCATAGGACCATAATACAAAAAATTTTATTTAGCAGTTTTTACACCATATAGATATTTTAGCATATGTTACTCCATATTTCATTGCAGTCAGATTGTTCTCTACGCATTTCACAGGTTCACACTTCTTCAGGAAAATGCATTCCAGCCAATGCATTTAAAGAACTGCAAGATGCCCTCTACCATTCGACACAACCCACATGGGGTAGTTGAATCTTGCCAGAAGTTTGTATCCACTATCAATGCAACTTCAGGGCCACATAGGGGTCTGTCTTATTGTGTTACCGGGTGAGTATATCAGACTGAGTATACCATTGGGGCATAGGCGTGCGCACATGATGTGCCAGGTATGCCTGGGCACACCCTAATTGCCTTGTGTGCTGCTTATTACCCCCTGTTTAGACCACTGATATTTCATCTCCCCCCCAAAAATGTTACACAAGCCCAAAAATTTTGGGAAAAGAAAATTAACAAAATTACACTGTCCACTGCCCTACTGACACCATCAGTACATATACACATGCATATGTATTTGAGCTTTGGGGTGCACACCCTAATGCAAGAGGCTGCGCACACCTATGCATTGGGATAGCTTATATATGAAAGACCTTCTAGAGATTCCAGCTCCCCACAATACAATAGCAGGAATGCAATGTATTCCATAGGGGTATCCATTACTAATACATTTATACTCACCTGGTTCAGGAAGGGGTGGCTGAATGTATCACATGACCATATTTAGTCAATGATGTCATTGTACATGCACATCCGCCCATCCTTTAGCCCCCATTCACACCGGTGCGACTTGCCAGGCGATTTGACTATTCCAAATCGCATGACAAATCGCACCTCATTGCTGGCAATGGAACTGTTTAAATAGCCGCAACTCATGTCACAGCGGCTTTCAAAAAGGTTCCTACAGTACTTTTTTTCCAGTTTCATTGCAACTTGCATTGACTTCTGTTAAATGAAGTCAAAAGCCGCAGTAAATTTAGTTGTACAAATCACAGTGATGTGCAGCTTTGAAATCACGCACAATTTTTTTTTTTTTCACAATTTTTTTCACAATTTTAAAGCAGCACTGATGTGAATGGAGGCTTAAAGTGGTACTTCAGTCATTTTTTTCCTCTTTCCATCTATTAAATCTTCTGCCCTTCTTGTTTTAACTTTGGGTAGTAAAACATTTTTTTTTTTTGCCAGTAAATACCTTATACAGCTCACTTCCTGTTTCTTGTCTGGTGATTAGCCTAGGCTTATGACATCATGCACAGCTCTCTCTCTCCCACTCTCGTGAGAGTTTTCCAGGAAGGGAGGGGGGATGAGTCATAAGAGGGCCAATGAGAGCTGCAGAGCTGGAGATGCCTCTGTGTGTCTGTGTAAATTCAGGAAGTGAACAGGTAGCAGCTTCAGCTGCCCACAGTTAAATTGGTCGCAGCCAGACTCAGTGAAGGGAGATTTCTGAAGCATATTTGGCAAGTACAGAAACACAGTATATATAAAATAATATGCAAAGTGGTTGGAGGGAAGCTACAGAATGGCAAAGATGTTTTTATTACAAATTACAATAATATGACTCTGTCAATGTGTCCATATGTGGCAAAGTAATAAAGCCTCTTTAAAGCCTGCCCACTGCCTATATTTACTGACCTTTTCTGCTCAATGATGGATTATTTGGAATCTTACACAGGATTGATGATGTCATCCTTGTCACATCATAGCTTTTGTGAGTGGTGACTGGCCACTAGGACTGAGGACAGAATCATATGTGAGTAGGTCACAAGTGACAGCAGCTCTTACAGAACAAAGGAGTGTCAGAGAAGTGCAAAGGAAGATGAGTAAAAAATGGGTCATAATGGACATGGGCAGAGAGACAGAGTCTATTTAACCACTTGACATAGAAATGGCATTAACATCAAGAGGTTAAAGCAAGCCGGTGATCAGCTTTTCAGTAAAGGTTAGATGACAGGACTCCACCACCCGTTCACATGTATGTGTTGCATCATAGAAAAAAAAAACTAAACCTAAAACTGGCTTTGAGGTCTGGTAAGCTGCAATATATACTGTATTTAATATAATGTATCATTTTTGTAAGTATGATGGTAGAGTGTGATTCACTGTGGTCAACAAATAAGTCTAGCCTTACAATGGCCACATTTTGGTCTAACGTTCATGCAGAAATTCTGAAATTTAGTTCAACCAGCACATTCAATAGTACCATCAGTGACTTGACAAACTCGAAAATGTAATTTGATTGCTTGATGGCTTGAATTTTAATGTTTTATATCGGGATGCACGGAATATATGTAATGTTTATGTCTGTGACCCTACCAAATATCTTACAGTGCCTTAAAAAAGTATTCATACCCCTTGAAATTTTCCACATTTTGTCATGTTACAACCAACAACATAAATGTATTTTATTGGGATTGTATGTGATAGACCAACACAATGTGGCACATAATTGTGAAGTGAAAGGAAAATGATAAATGGTTTTTAACATTTTTTACAAATAAATATGTGAAAAGTGTGGTGTGCATTTGTATTCAGCCCCCTTTACTGTGAAACCCCTAACTAAAAATCTAGTGGAACCAATTGCCTTTAGAAGTCACCTAGTTAGTAAATAGAGTAAATACCACCTGTGTGTAATTTAATCTCAGTATAAATACAGCTGTTCTGTGAAGCCCACAGAGGTTTGTTAGAGAACCTTAGTGAGCAAACAGCATCACGACGGTCAAGGAACACACCAGACAGGTCAGGGATAAAGTTGTGGAGAAGTTTAAAGCAGGGTTAAGTTATAAAAAATATCCCAAGCTTTGAACATCTCACGGAGCACTGTTCAATCCATCATCTGAAAATGGAAAGAGTATGGCACAACTGCAACCCTACCAAGACATGGCCGTCCACCTAAACTAACAGGCCGGGCAAGGAGAGCATCAATCAGAGAATTAGCCAAGAGGCCCATGGTAACTCTTGAGGAGCTGCAGAGATCCACAGCTCAGGTGGGAGAATCTGTCTACAGGACAACTATTAGTCGTGTACTCCACAAATCTGGCCTTTATGGAAGAGTGGCAAGAAGAAGCCATTGTTGAATTAAAGCCATAGGAAGTCCCGTTTTCAGTTTGTGAGAAGCCATGTGGGGGACACAGCAAACATGTGGAAGAAGGTGCTCTGGTCAGATGAGACCAAAATTGAACTTTTTCGCCTAAAAGCAAAACGCTTTATGTGGCAGAAAACTAACACTGCACATCACCCTGAACACCATCCCAACCGTGAAACATGGTGGTGGCAGCATCATGTTGTGGGGATGCTTTTCTTCAGCAGGGGCAAGGAAGCTGGTCAGAGTTGATGGGAAGATGGTTGGAGCCAAATACAGGGTAAACTTAGAAGAAAACCTGTTAGAGTCTGCAAAAGACTTGAGACTGGGGTGGACAATGACCCTAAACATACAGCCAGAGATACAATGGAATGGTTTAGATCAAAGCATATTCATGTGTTAGAATGGCCCAATCAAAGTCCAGACCTAAATCCAATTGAGAATCTGTGGCAAGACTTGAAAATTGCTGTTCACAGATGCTCTCCATCCAATCTGACAGAGCTTGAGCAATTTTGCAAAGAAGAATGGGCAAAAATGTCCCTCTCTAGATGTGCAAAGCTGGTAGAGAAATACCCAAAAAGACTTGCAGCTGTAATTGCGGTGAAAGGTGGTTCCAAAAAGTATTGACTCAGGGGGGGCTGAATACAAATGCACGCCACACTTTTCAGATATTTGTTTGTAAAAAATTATGAAAACTTTTTAGCATTTTCCTTCCACTTCACAATTATGTGCCACTTTGTGTTGGTCTATCACATAAAATCCCAATAAAATACATTTAAATTTTTGGTTACAAACATGACAAAATGTGGAAAATTTCAAGAGGTATAAATACCTTTTCAGGTCACTGTATATACCATAAATAAAATGAATGAATGTTCATGACAGACAATGCAAGTTCTAGGATTATATTTTACCTAGCACATGCATATTACAGAAAGTGCACTTGTTCCCAAATGGAAACCACATTCATTGTTAGAACTGCATTAGTTCAGATAAGAAACAAGAACAATTATCCACTCTGCGCCTTCAAATTTTCCTGTCACTATGGTTGAAAATGACTGTTGAATTGTCCCTATTAATAATTAGAAAATCGAACAAACAGAAAAAAATGACCATTTTTATGAAATTCTAACCATGTACATCTAGTTATTCCAGAAGAACAAAGGGCCACACATCAATGACATCACTGCAATAAAATCAAATTTATTTCTATCAATAATAATAAAGTTGATTGTATCTCCTTGATATCAGTTGGGTACAGCCTGTTGTTCTTCTGGCACACGTCACATACAAAGAGGACAAGCTTGTGGGCAAGCATCTGGGATGGTATGAAAAATATGGGCGCATGGGGCGATGGTATTCCTATGCTTTCTACTAATAGTTTAAGGTACTTGAAAGGAAATAGTAGGTATTCTGGATGACCACCCTTCTTATAGGTACACCAACAGGGCCCTCAGATATCTGGAGACACCATGAAACAAGAAGCAGGTTGTGCATTCTTAAATAGAAAGAGGGGAGAGGGGAGTGGTTAGTAAATGATGCATTGGTATAAAATATATGGTTATACAAGTCAATGACCCTTTAAGATACATTATCATGAGTTAACACAAGTCAACAGGTCATCTGGTTATGAGTCATAAGTCATGCATTCTGTCCCATGGCCTACAGAACAGAGAAGGACAAACCAACCCACAATTATAGATATAGAGTACAGTGCTTGTGCAAGCATCTTTCTAAGCATTCTTTTATAGTTGCAGATTTAAGCTATCTTGTATACTGAAATGGCAGAGCATATCAAAGCACATCAGTCACAATGGTTTGGGCATATTACTACAGTACTCAGGATACCCTTCCTCCTAGATTGTAAGCTCTAACGAGCAGGGCCCTCTGATTCCTCCTGTATTGAATTGTATTGTAATTGTACTGTCTGCCCTACTGTTGTAAAGAGCTGCATAAACTGTTGGCACTATATAAATCCTGTATCATAATAATAATAATAATGCAAAATACACTGGCATGATCTAAATATGCTTTGTTCTGTGAAAGACTCAAGCTGGCCCCCCACACTAGTAGAATCCTGTTAGAAATGTTTCACCGTTTGAATTTCTAATCATTAGAAGTGTAAATTGGTATTCGTTTTTGACTGCAGTGACAAGAAAATTCAAAGGAGCGGGAAGGAACATTTTTCTCGAACGAACAAATTTCTAATAGTGTTTATGATTTTCAGTCGGGAAATGACATTCACTCCAAAATCAGATGGTGAAAACAAATGAAAATTTGAAGTACTTTTGAACGGCATTCATCCAGTCATCGAATGTACAAAGAATTTACATACAAATGTTCAACACTTGTTCAAAAATCTATTAAGCTGGGTATTCACTAGTAGAATTTCGTTTGACATTTTTCATCATAAGAACATTGTAAGAATGTTTTTTCATTTTTCCAATCATTAGTTGGGTCAAATGCATTGACGAGAAAATTTAGGGTGTAAGTAGAGTATTTATTTATTACAGGTACATATAGAGCCATCAACTTATGTATCACTTTACATATACATTGTACATTCACATCAGTCCCTGCCCTCAAGGAGCTTACAGTCTAAGGTCCCAAACTCACATTCATACATACACATACTAGGGCCATTTTAGACAGGAGCCAGTTTATCTACCAGCATGTCTTTGGAGTGTGGGAAGAAACCCATGCAGGTAGTGTCGTCATTGAGATTCGAACCAACGACAACCCTAGTGCTGCCAGGTGGAAAATATTTCTCCAGTGCACAAATGTCTAACAGTGCATGTGGTTTTCATGCAGGAAAGTCCATTCATTGCAAAATTGAATGTTAAAAGCAAATTCAATTTTGAACAACATCCAAATGCTCTGAGAATATTCATACAAATTTTCCTAAAAACTTTCATACAGATTTTTGTTTGAAATTATACTTGTGTATACCCAGCGTAAGTGTATGGCCAGCTGAAGCTCCCTGTTTCTTAAGCTGGCCATACACTTTACAATTTTCTTGTACTTTACCTTAAGCTGACCATAGACGGTTTGAATCTTGTCCGGTTCAGCAGGAACTGGCCAAAATTCGAACCATGTATGGGCTGGCTGAATGTACCCAAGTTGATTAACCCCTTCTCGACCGCCGCATGCCAATATACGTTGGCAGAATGGCACCGGTGGGCAAAAGGGCGTCCCCTTTAAGATGCGGCATTGTGGGCGCAAGTGTTCCGTGACCGTGGGTCCCACGGACTCGATGTTCCGCAATCCTGTCACAGAGCGGAAGAACGGGGAGATGCCTATACCTATGGAGATGCCTATGCCTATGTAAACAAGGCATTTCCCCGTTCTGCCTTGTGACATGACAGAGATCACTGCTCCTTGTCATCGGGAGCGGTGATCTCTGTCATGTTGTAGTGAGCTCATCCCCCCCACCGTTAGAATCACTCCTAAGGACACACTTAACCCCTTGATTGCCCCCTATGGTTTACCCCTTCCCTGCCAGTGTCATTTACACAGTAATCAGTGCATTTTTATAGCACTGAATCCACTGATCGCTGTATAAATGACAATGGTCCCAAAATAGTGTCAAAAGTGTCCGATGTGTCCGCCATAATGTTGCAGTCCCGATAAAAAAAAACCCAGATCGCCGCCATTACTAATTAAAAAAAAAATAAATTAAAAAAATGCCATAAAACTATCTCATATTTTATAGACGCTATACTTTTGCGCAAACCAATCCATATACGCTTATTGCGATTTTTTTTTACCAAAAACATGTAGAAAAATACATATCGGCCTAAACTGAGGAAAAAAATAGTTTTTTTTATATATTTTTGGGAATATTTATTATAGCAAAAATTAAAAAATATTGCTTTTTTTTCAAAATTGTCACTCTTTTATTGTTTATAGCGCAAAAAATAAAAACCGCAGATGTGATCAAATACCACCAAAAGAAAGCTCTATTTGTGGGAAAAAAAGAACGTCAATTTTGTTTGGGTGCATTCGCGCCATAGCACAATTGTCAGGTAAAGCGACGCAGTGCCGAATCGCAAAAAGTGCTCTGGTCAGGAAGGGGGTAAATCCTTCTGGGGCTGAAGTGGTTAATGGAGCAGCTTGGGTACAACCAGCCTGCCAAATTTTTACATGCGATTATTGCAAGTGGCTGTTATAGCCACTAGAAATAATCACTGTCTTGGTGGGTGTGGTTGCAGGAAAGAAATTCGCTCCATCTATGGCCTGCCTTAGATTTACCAAAATCATATAATATGGGATAAAATCGAAACACTTTCAGTTTGTATGCAATCTGGCAGGCCCTTGCACTACATAGTTGAAAGTAAATCTAAAGGAAACAAGAAAATTGTATAATGTATGGTCAGCTTTAGTAGGATTGGTTCCATTTTTGTTTAGGTAGCCTATTTCCCTATATTTGACCCATTGTTTTTATGCACCATTTTGCTGCTGTAGTTACAGTAATAACATATGGAGGTTCTCTTTGATGTAAATGGAGCCACAGGCCTTGGCAGTAAATGTCTTTGTATGGTGTCCTCCCTGCAGGCGTTCACAGATAAGGTATCAGAACAACTAATAGCCAAACAGTAGCATCAAACTAACAATAACAAACAGCAAGCCTTTCATTTTCACTTGTTTACCTACATATACACACACAGCGACACAGAAGGCAACAAAAGCACGGGTATAGTCAGGAATACACAGGTAAGAAAAGCAAACTCTACCGACAAACATATCTTTTTGTGACACACGGGCAGAATGTCGGGAGACATTTGCCGGTACTAAAAGCATTGTGCCTGTGTGTATGTCGGTCTGCCCGACAGAAGCCGGGCCGAGCCAGCAGCTGACGAGATCACTGGACTAACCTCGCATGGTTAGTACAGCGGCTCCCGACCGGAGCTGTCAATTAAAAACTAAAGTGTGTACCAGACTTACAACTGGAAACGCATTAGTATATTTTTAACCACTTCAATACTGGGCATTTTCACCCCCCTTCCTGCCCAGGCCATTTTTCAGCTTTCAGCGCTGTGTCACTTTGCATGACAATTGCGCGGTCATGCTACACGGGGGGGGACAGCAGGCAGCAGCATTGTCAGTCTGGGGGAGAGGAGTGTTAATGTATTAGCAGATTTAGAACCACTAATAAATGAAGCTAAACTCCAGCTTACAGTTAACAGTTACAGCAAACTGTTTTTTTTTTTCTTTGGGGATAAAGATTTTGCGTGAATGAATTAAATCTAAAATCTTTTCATCACCTCTGCCAGTGTTAAGTGGTTTGTCTCATCCATGTAAATTGATGTATTCTGCTGGAGAGCTGAAAAAAAGATGTGCCCCCTGTACTCAGTCCTCCAGAGTTGTGTCTTACTAATGCAGGAGGTGTGTTAGGCCTAGTACACACGGGCCAAATGCCAGGCGACATTGGCCGGCCTGTGCGTATTTGGCAGCCGGTCCCACAGAAGCCGGCCGTCTGGCCAGCACTTGTCGGACAAGCATGCGGGAAAACCATCAGCCACCAGGCTCCTGATCAGCGCTCTCAGCCAATGGCTGACAGCACTGAGCGGAGTGTTCTGGTGGGGGGGCAGTCCCTCTGTCAGAACACAATAGCTCAGCAGGGGAGATTGTTGTACTAACATCAGATTCTTAGTATAGCAGCTCCAACCTGATCTGACAGTTTTTTTTTCGTTCAACCTGCTGGATTGAACGAAAAAGAAATGATAGTGTGTACCAGGCTTTACTGGACAGATCACCAGGTGAAAACAGAGGGGGAAAAGTCAAAGAAAACCAATGCAACCACCACATCTAATGATTGGTAAGCTCCAATATATTACATTTTTGGTTTTGGGTTTACTACTGCTTTAAATTGCAAACCAATTAATTAATAGCCTTTGAACTACTGTACGATGGTCCTCTTTCACATGGGCCTAGTTGCTCACGTTGTTGGCGGTGGCTGTCCTGCGGTTAGCATACAATCAGGAGGGGATATACTACTTCTGGACCACCTGTTTGAATAGGGACTCCTTTGCAGCAAGCCAGTCCCACACACAATCCTTGCTTCCTACATCATCGCAAACCAGCTGATTCTTCTTGGTTCAGGCAGCCTCAGGGCACTGGGTAGAAGCTGGTGCCTCTTGTGATATGAGAAGTGCATATTCCAGGAGATGCCAGGAGAGGAGTACAAATCATTTTTTTTGCATAGGTGGCAAAATATTTTTTTTTGATTGAAGCTCCCCTTTATTTCCATGCAATGATGCCAACTTCTGACCAAATAAATGGCCACTGCCCTCACCTATAACTGGCCTTTGCTGCAAGGAGCACATGGAAGGGCATCAAATGCAAAACCAAAGAAATTCTTGGCTCGACTTACCGACTAGCCTGCAACCATCCAAATTATCTTGTCTAACAGTATGCGTTAAAAACAGTGGTTTAGTCTGCACACATTTGCAAATACATGCCTAAGCTGCAAAGCCCCAT
The DNA here is from genome assembly GCA_037952925.1 of Lithobates clamitans. NCBI lineage: Eukaryota > Metazoa > Chordata > Amphibia > Anura > Ranidae > Lithobates > Lithobates clamitans. Next base: position 987,928 of record JBBGZY010001221.1, on the reverse strand, counting down.
TCAAGGCACCCCAGTATTTTCTGTAGTCTAACTCTAAATCCTGAGAGCCTCCACAGAAGAAGCACATGCATTATAATAGATGGGCAGAGGGCAGGTGAGCCTGGAGGGAGCCCACCCCTCTGTAAAGGCACAGGGGCACACTGGACACCCAGCATATAGCACAATGGCAGTAAAGGTGTCCAGTGTGTCCCCTCACCAATATTTCAACAGTACAAACAAATGGTCACCACCCCCATCTATAACTGGTCTTTGCAGCAAGGAGCACATGGAAGGGTGACACATGTCAAACAAAACCATAGAAATTCGATGCTCAACTTACCAACCAGCCTGCAACCAACCGAATTGTCCGGTCTTGTAACAGTATGCTTTAAAATCAGGGGTTTAGTCTGCACACATTTGAAAATACATAGTAAGCTGCAGAGCCCCATAAAGGCACCCCAGTATCTGCAGTCCTAACTCTAAATCCAACTTCTGCCCAAAGCAATGCTCCCTAGTAGTGTACTAATTATGCTGACAGTGCTCCCGCTACCCATCTTTGATCAAATCTGGCCATACATTGTGAGGAGAGGGACATTGGTACTCGTACACAGAGCAACAACAGAAAATAGTACAGGCTTTCACAAAAAAAGCCTGCTTGGAGAGTAGTTGATCGTGTCCAATCACCCTACAGAGCCTATATAGGGTCCCAAGCTGGCCATACACCTTTTTTTTTTTTCATTTGGCCAGCAACAATTCCCCTACTGGGATATTGCATTCTGACAGCTGCACCTGCCTACACACGCACCAATCTGAATTGTGCCAGTCCCAGTGTAGTGTATGGCTAGCTTTAGAAGTACGTTATGTTAAGATCAATGACAGTTGGGAGAATGCATGGGGCCTATTTTGCTATGATCTGTAGTTACACCTCTGGGGTTAACTCCTTTTTTCTCCAATAAAATGAATAAGATCCTTTTTCTATTTATCTGGTGGGGTGTAATGTCCCCAAGGTGGATTTTTAGTGGATTGGATTCTTAGTGGTGAATTATGGCCACAAGAGTTTGCTATGTTCTCCAGTTACCTACCATGGTATCACATGCACCTTGCCAGACTCTGCATTATGAAGATTAATCAAATAATTAGGAAAGAAAGTGACAAGTTTACCACCGGCATGTGTAAGTGACACAACCTTCTGCGTAATAAAACCTTAAAACCTGGTCTTGTTTTATTTTAGCTCACATTTTCACTTTACATTATGACAATATGGAAAGCAGCAGAGCACAGAACTGCTGGCTAATCATCTAATTTACAATCTAACAAGAGAAAACAGGTTGGATGGACTAGAAACAGATGGAACGTAGACTGAAAGTCTACTGCTACAATCACAGTGCCCTGGACACAGAACAAGACCAAACGGGCTGCTGCATCAAACACCATAGAACTCCAAAGTACCTGTCAATAGCATCAATGACTGATGATATCTCCCCATGAGACAAAAGGATAAAACAGACGTGCATTCACATTTTCTCTGGAACAACTGTTTGTGATAATAACTAACAGCAATACACAACACTAGAACTAACTTTCTTAGGCCTTATGACCTTAAGCTTAATTATTTGTGAACATGAAGGATGCCTTATTTACTATATATAGTAATCACAATATATATACTGTTATGTACTGTATATATATATGTATGTATATATATATATATATATATATATATATATATATATATATATATATATATATATTTACAGTGCAAAGTAGCAAAGTATTCAAAGAGCTTCACTTACAGCCTTTTTCCAAAATAGATTAAATTAATAATTTTCCTCAAAATTCTACAAAAAATACCCCATCATAATGACAATGTGAAAGAAGTTTGTTTAAAATCTTTGCAAATTTATTAAAAATAAAAAAATAAAAAAATCCCATGTAGATAAGTATTCACAGCCTTTGCCATGACACTCAAAAGCTCAGGTGCATCCTGTTTCCACTGATCATCCTTGAGATATTTCTACAACTTGATTGGAGAAGGCCTCAGTAGGTAAATTCAATTTGATTGGACATGATTTTGGAAAGGCACACATCTGTCTATATAAGGTCACACAGTTAACAGTGCATGTCATAGCAAAAACCAAGCCATGAAGTCCAAGCAATTGTGTGTAGACCTCTGAGACTGGATATCGAGACACAGATCTGGGGAAGGGTACAGAAAAATTCTGCAGCATTGAAGGTCCCAATGAGCACAGTTGCCTCCATCATCTGTAAATGGAAGCAGTTTGGAACCATCAGGACTCTTCCTAGAGTGAGCTGCCCAGCCAAACTGAGCGATCAGGGGAGAAGGGCCTTAGTCTGGGAGGTGACCAAGAACCCGATGGTCACTCTGACAGAGCTCCAGCGTTTCTATGTGGAGAGAGAACCTTCCACAAAAACAACCATCTCTGCAGCACTTCACCAGTCAGGCCTGTATGGTAGAGTGACCAGACGGAAGCTGCTCCTCAGTAAAAGGCACATGACAGCCCACCTGGAGTCACCAGGTGGGGTGCAAGGCACCTGAAGGACTCTCATACCATGAGAACCAAAATTCTCTGGTCTGATGAAACAAAGATTGAACTCTTTGGCCTGAATGGCAAGCGTCATTTCTGGAGGAGACCAGGCACCGCTCATCACCTGGCCAATACCATCCCTACAGTGAAGCATGGTGGTGGCAGCATCATGCTGTGGGGATGTTTTTCAGTAGCAGGAACTAGGAGACTAGTCAGGATCAAGTGCTCTGGCCTCAGACTGGGGTGAAGGTTCATCTTCAAACAGGACAATGACCCTAAACACACAGTCAAGATAACAAAGGAGTGGCTATGGGACAACTCTGTGAACATCCTAGAGTGGCCCAGCCAGAGCCCAGACTGGAACCCAATTGAACATCTCTGGAGAGATCTGAAAATGGCTGTGCACCGATGCTCCCCATCCAACCTGATGGAGCTTGAGAGGTCCTTCAAAGAATGGGCGAAACTGCCCAAAAATAGGTGTGCCAAGCTTGTAGCATCATACTCAAAAAACTATAATTGGTGCCAAAGGTGCTTCAACAAAGTATTGAGCAAAAGCTGTGAATACTTATGTACATGGGATTTTTTTCGTTTTTTATTTTTAATAAACATGTAAAGATTTCAAATAAACTTCTTTCATATTGTCATTATGGGGGATTGCTTGTAGAATTTTGAGGAAAGTAATTAATTTAATCCATGGAAAGAGTGAAGCGCTGTGAATACTTTTTGGATGCACTGTATATATATATAAAATGTGTCCAGTTTAGGATACAAAGCACAGTGGTTGTGCATAGCTACCCCTATCATAAAGCATATCTAAATCCATAAACGGAAATAAACTAAAAGTACCAAAAACACTATACGAAAATCGTACGAAGGTTCTTTGGACAAAAATTCTCACCCAATTTTCTTACAGTGTGTACAAGCCCCAAGTCATAGAAGGCTAAAAGCGCTCTATAATGAATAAGCATCCAAGTGGCTTTTTCTGAAAATAGGATGTACTCTACAACAATAATCAGCTCCATCCACAGCACTACATGAGCAGAAAAAATAAACAAAGGCCAAAATAGTGTAATACTGCTAGGTGATTTTTATTAAAAATACCACCAAATACTTACAAAAGTCAAGAGAAAGAATCGCTGAATACAAAGCCACACTCGGCCGGCAGAGGTAATGACACCACTGTTAGCTCTGGCCAATGCATTTCATTGTAACAGACATCATCAGGGGACTGGTATAGAACACTTGCAGAATTTTTTGACCCAAAACACATCTATGCTGGACTTTTTACTTTTGCATCTATGGACTTGATTTATATATTTACCGGTATTTCTCCTTGATATATTGTATGCAAATTCATATTTGCTGCACATACACATGTGCACCATTTTTCATACACCATAAACAAAAATGTAATATATTACTGTTTACCAATACTTTGAAGTGGTGACTGCATTCCTGTTTTAAGGCTTTTAATTTTCTTTATTTTTACCTGGTGATCTGAATAAAGTGTAAATTACAATCTGCGCTACCTTAACTGACAATAATAAATATACCACAAGAGTGAAAATACAAAACCAGAGTTCCCAAAAACCTACAATGTGTATTGTGTATGCACCTCAGTGCTGCTATAACAGCTTAAATATACTTATGTGATTGCTGCTATAGCACTATATGAGGGATTTCACAACTCCCTCTCACAGATAGACCAATAATAAACATAATAAGTGAAGCGCAACTCAAAATTCACAATATGAATTATAATGACAACATACCTGCTTTGATCCTATTGAATCAACATAATAAGCTTATATAAAGAGTCCCAAATATATAAATGCACCACTGTGCATTCAGTGCAATAACTCTCTCCCTTGTGAAACCTTCAGTGATGACCACCGTTTGGTGAAAGACCTGCTCACCTCAGCTTCAGAACCCACAACAGAGTCTAATAGGCATGGGTCTTGATCCTCCTAATGGGCCACTGGAATAATGGATCTTCTTCACGTTCTCCTCTCCCAATCAGAAGCTCCAAATTCAGCATTACCATATGATAGGGAACACAATAAAGATACCCATAGTGCTCTCTATTTCCATAATATATTGAATAAAAACGGGGGATAAAAATACTTATAAAAATTCCTTGAATAGGTAAGCAAAGATGCAACACTTCACCGGTAGTGATGTCACAGGCTTGGCTCCTCTCACCTCTACGTGTTACACCCTGTGATTGGGCTTCCTCAGTAGGCCTACTGAGGCCTAGGCATTTATATAAGCTTATTATGTTGATTCAATAGGATCAATGCAGATATGCTGTCATTATAATTTATATTGTGATTTTTGAGTTGCGTTGCACTTATTAACTAACTTCATGTCCTAAGGTAGCTACACTCAGTCCTTCATTGTATCTACAGAGGCTCAAAGTTACAATCTTGGACAACAGCATTGTCAACCTGTGGAGAGGGTAAGGTTAGACAAACTAGTAGATAGAGAAGGATTTTACATAAATAACTTTTCAACGGAAAATGTGTGATAGGACCTTGTTGTCAGAAATTCCGACCGTGTGTAGGCTCCATCCCACATTTTCTATCGGTTTTTCCGACACACAAAGTTTGAGAGCTTGCTATAAAATTTTCCGACAACAAAATCCGTTGTCGGAATTTCCAATCGTGTGTACACAAATCCAACGCACAAAGTGCCACGCATGCTCAGAATAAATAAAGAGGTGAAAGCTATTGGCCACTGCCCCGTTTATAGTCCCGACGTACGTGTTTTACGTCACCGCGTTCAGAATGATCAGATTTTCCGCCAACTTTGTGTGACCGTGTGTATGCAAGACAAGTTTGAGCCAACATCCGTCGGAAAAAATCCTAGGATTTTGTTGTCGGAATGTCCGATCAATGTCCGACCGTGTGTACAGGGCATTAGAGGGTTAAGACAAACCATTTAACACTGACAGGGGTGTTTACATTTACATTTATTTATGCAACACCTTTAGCCCAAAAGGGAAATAAAAACTGTTTGCCGTAACTGGTTATAAAATGTTAGCTTCAATTTGTTAGTCAAGTCTATTTAATTCTGCTAGTATATCTAACACTACCCCCCCCCCCAGACTGACAGTCCAGTCTGCTTTACTACTTCATCCAGAATGCAGACGCCCTAAGGGGCCACCAGTTACAGGTGAAATAAAGGACAAAAAAAAACAAATGCAGCCACCACATCTAGGGATTGGTAAGCTGTAATATATTACATTTTTGTTTTTGAGTAAATATGGAAGTAAATCCCTCCTATAGTTTTCAGCCAAGGAAGCTGCCATCTTGGCCTCTGTTTGATCTTCAACTGCCATGATTCTCCACATGTGATCAGTTATGACACCAGCCATTGGATGGTTTGGCAGTTTGGTTGTGAGCACATCCAATGTGACAGTTACATTCCCGACACGTGCCGGAAATGTAACTGTTTTTTGAAACTGTTAAATCTATGGGTTTACTTCCACTTTAATATCACTTAACAAATAGTTTGCTCCAACCCTCTAACTGCCATTTTTGCTAGCCACTTCAGCCCCGCTCACTGTATATATACGTCATTTTTTTGAAGATGGATATCTCGGTAACGGCAGCAGCTGCTGCCACAACCGAGATATCCATCTTTACAGTGAGCGATTCTGTACACGATAATGGTGGTCTCAGCGGCGGGTTCGCCGCGAGATCACCGTTATCGGTGGCGGGAGAGGCGCCACCCCCCCTCCCGCCGCTCTCCCGCACCCTCCGCCGCTTACCGGAGCCGTCGGTAGCGGCGGAGGCGATCGGGTCCTTTCCCTGCTGAGGTATGGAGACAAGTGAGGCCAAGATGGCGCCCACCCGTCTCCATACCATGTGACGGCCGGAGCGACGTCATTACGACGGCTCCGCCCACTCTCTTAAAGGCACAAATTTTTTTAGTGTCATTTTTTGTAAACGACTTTTTTTTTTTTTTTTTTTTTTTTTTTTTTTTGCATTTTAGTCTAAATATGAGATCTGAGGACTTTTTGACCCCAGATCTCATATTTAAGAGGACCTGTCATGCTTTTTTCTATTACAAGGGATGTTTACATTCCTTGTAATAGGAATAAAAGTGATCCAAATTTTTTTTTTTTTTTAAAACAGTGAAAAAATAAATAAAATAAAATAAAATAAATAATAAAAAAAATTTTTAAAGCGCCCTGTCCCGACGAGCTCGCACGCAGAAGCGAACGCATACGTGAGTAGCGCCCGCATATGAAAACGGTGGTCAAACCACACATGTAAGGTATCGCCGCGACCGGTAGAGCAAGAGCAATAATTCTAGCCCTAGACCTCCTCTGTAACGCAAAACATGCAATCTGTAGAATTTTTTAAACGTCGCCTATGGAGATTTTTAAGGGTAAAAGTTTGACGCTATTCCACGAGCGGGCGCAATTTTGAAGCGTGACATGTTGGGTATCAATTTACTTGGCGTAACATTATATTTCACAATATAAAAAAAATTGGGCTAACTTTACTGTTGTCTTATTTTTTTTTTCAAAAAAGTGAATTTTTTCCAAAAAAAGTGCGCTTAGAAGACCGAATTCATTTTCAGAATTCATTTTGTTTATTAATTTTCAAATTGATTCAAATGTTTTCAATTCGGATCGATTCGAAAAGTTTTTGAATTTGAAAAGTTTTCGAATTCAAATAGTTTTCCAATTTCCAAACAGAAAAAAATATAACAGAAAATAAAGGAATAGAATAGAAAAAATAGAATAGAATAGAAAAGAATATAACAGAAAATAAAATATTATAATATAATAGAGTAAAACTAGGATAGAAAATAAAAGAACAGACTATAATGGAATAGAATAGAATAGATCAGAATAGAAAGAAATAGAATAGAATAAAAAAAAGAATAGAATAATATAGAAAGATTATAACTATCTTCTAAAATTCGAATAGAATAGAAAAGAACATAGTTAAAAAAAACAATAGAATAGAATTGAAATAATATAACCATTTTCCAAAATTCAAATAGAATCGATTAGAATTTGAATAGAATAGAAAAGAATAGAGTAGAATAGAATAGAAAATAACACAATAGTATAGAAAAAAACAAAAGAATAGAATAGAATGAATATAACCATCTTCCCTATTCTTATCTATTCTTTTCTATTCCTTTTCAGATTTGAATAGATTTTATTAGAATTTTGGGAAATGGTTATATTCTTTCTATTCTAGTCTATTCTATTCTATTGTTTTTTTTAAATACGGTAATACTCTTTTTTTATTTGTTTATTCTATTATTCTTTTCTATTTTATTATTTTCTATTCTATTCTATTCTATTCTTTTCTATTCATATTCAAATTTTTTCTATTCCAATTTCAGAAGATGGTTAAATTATTTCTATTCTATTCTTTTCTGTTGTTTTTTTCTATACTATTCTATTATTTTTTATTCTATTCTAATCTATTCTTTTCTATTCTATTTAAATCTGTATTGATTCTATTTGAATTTTGGGAAATGGTTATATTCTTTCTATTCTATTGTTTTTTAATTCAATTATTTTCTATTCTATTATAGTCTATTCTATTCTATGCTATTTTTTTCTATTCTATTCTTTTCTATTCTATTCCTTTCTTATGTATTCAAATTCAAATGTATTCTATTTGAAATTCGAAATTCAGAAGATGGTTATATTCTATGTTATTCTATTCTATTCTATTCTATTTGTTTCTATTATATTCTAGTCTATTCTGTTCTTTTATGTTCTATTAAATTTTGTAAATTTTATTTTATTCTTTTTTTTTCTGTTATATTCCTTTCTATTTTTTTATTCTATTCCTTTATTTTCTATTCTATTTTATTCTCTTTGAAAATTGGAAAACTATTCAAATTCGAAAACTTTTCGAATTCGAATTTGAAAACTATTCTAATTCTAATTCAAATTTCGTCCGAATTTTTTTTTGCGTTATTAAAATTTGTAAATTTTATTTTATTCTTTTATTTTCTGTTATATTCTTTTCTATTTTTTTTTATTCTATTCCTTTATTTTCTATTCTATTTTATTTTCTTTGAAAATTGGAAAACTATTTGAATTCTAAAACTTTTCGAATTCGAATTTGAAAACTATTCTATTTCTAATTCAAATTTCGTCCGAAATTTTTTTTTTTGTGTTATTTCGGATTTGTTTAAATTCAGTACTATTGTAATTCGGATTCATCCGAATTTCCGAAAATTGAAAATTTGTCCGAATTTAAATTCGGAACAAAACGAACCACACATGTCTACTCGGCGGACCACAGAATGCCTCTCCTCTGCGTTATGGAGAAGAGGACAGGTGGAATTGTTTGTAGTCTTGTTCTAGGATGACAGCACTGCTTCTCCTTAGATACATTATTCTCACCTGTCTCTGTGGACCACAGATTCCCTCCCTTCTAGGCTATGGAGAAGAGGAGAGCAGAAGATGTGTAGTCCTGTTCTAGTATGACAACACAGCTCTCCATAGATACAGTACAGTGAATGAGTGATGTCACCCTAGGACAAGAACTATGTTACTGGTAGGATAGCAAAGTGAAAATGAAGAAAAAAAACAACCACAGGCAAGACACCTAAGGGCCGGTAAGCTTCAATATATTAGGAGTTTTATACACCTTTACACACAAAGTTTGACCTTTTCATGACTAAAGGGACTTTTATACCAGCACAAAAGTTAATCAAGTAAACCGAGTGGTTTGAGTCCAGGCACCTGAGTTGGTCATGGTTATCTATCTTGCAAATAACTGGTTCAGTTCCTAAGTTGGGGCTTTGCCCCATCACTTCTGGCTTCCATCTCATCAATAATGGTCAGAGAAGCTGCTCATCACACTAGGTGCATGGAATCAGGATAAGTAAAGCTCACTGGGATGTACAATCTTTTACTACCAAGATGCAGATCATCTTGGATCATCTCTGAGATCACTCAGAACATTTGTCTATTTGAGCCTGTATCCAACAAGTCACAGGGATGATCATCAAGTTTCCTCAGCGATTTTCTCACTGCCTGTGTGTATTTTAATAAAATAGCACAATCCTGGAGCTTCTAATGAAATCCATAAATGTCATGGTGCAAACACAGGCTAGTCCTCGGGATATATGGTATTTATCCTGTCAGTGGTTGAAGAAGAACTCCACTTACCGCTATTAGCATCTAAAATGGCATCGACAAAAGCTGTCACAAGGGAATTTTGTAGGGTGTTATGTTTAATCCCAATGAAGGTTGGTTGTCATGTTTTACCTCTCACTTTATTACATGAAGTCACTGACCCCTTTTTCGGGGGTCAGTAAAAATATTAAATTCAGTGAGTTGGCATAACAGACAGGCTATTAGCATTTACAGAAGGTTGTCAGCAATGTCAGCCCCTGTATTTCTGTCTTGACATGTTTACTTTACCACCATGGTTGTTTCAGAAAAACTGCATGTAAGAGAGTTGCTGCCCTTGATAGATTTTACCTGTCAGTTGTTTTGGAGCTAAGGTGGAGGCCATATATGGTCTGGAAAGAGCAGCTGCCAGGATTTTGCATTGCTAGGAAGTGAGAGAGATGGAGGTGTATGTAGTGTTGACCTCTTCGGAGGGTTATTTGTAGCAAGGTCTATGACTTGGAAAGAGGAGCTGGAGCCAGGGCCGGATCTAGGGGGGAGGAGGGTGTTGGGGTGGCCTGTACCCTCCCAGATTTTATTTGCACCCCCTCCCCAGGTCTCTGCTAGTGCATCCACTGATCCATGATCCAGTCTGATTTGGGGCAGTTAATGTAAGGGAAAACTCTGATGCAGACATTTGATGTAAGGAGGAGGCACTCTGACTTAGACAATCCATTTAAGGGTGCACTGTGATGGGGATACCTGATGTAACGGGGCACTCTGATTTGGACACTGGATGTAACAGGGCACTCTTATTTGGACACTTGATGTAACAGGGCACTCAGATTTGGACACCTGATGTAACAGGGTACTTTGATTTTAGTGGTGCAACGGATCGTCACGATCCGTGATCCGAACGGGTCAACCTGTTCGGATCGGCACACCACGCGATCTGCAGAGCGCTCCGCTGCCTCAGCCTTAGGCTAAGCACTGTATTTCTCTATATAAACTGACTTTACTGTTATAAATACACGTAAAATGCAAAACTCCTGTGGGTGTAACAACATGTCCGCTTTCCCCCTTCTTAGTGTATCCTTAGTGTGGACGAGTGTGGGGTGTAGCAAGATGGTGGCGACGGAACGTCACTTCCGTAGCAAACTGCGATGGGTCGCCGAATATGTCGTTACCTTCTATTCTGGTAAGGTAAGACTAAACCCTAGTCTTCCTATACTATATACAGTGGGGAGATGTCTGTGGATATTAGAGTGGGGGAGATGTCTGTGGATATACAGTGAGTGGGGGAGATGTCTATTACAGTGGGGAAGATGTCTATTACAGTGGTGGAGATGTCCATTACAGTGGGGGAGATGTCTATTACAGTGGGGGAGATGTCTATTACAGTGGGGGAGATGTCCATTACAGTGGGGGAGATGTCTATTACAGTGGGGGAGATGTCTATTACAGTGGGGGAGATGTCCATTACAGTGGGGGAGATGTGTATTACAGTGGGGGAGATGATGTGGATATTACAGTGGGGAGATTGTGGATATTACAGTGGGGAGATGACGTGGATATTACAGTGGGGAGATTGTGGATATTACAGTGGGGAGATTGTGGATATTACAGTGGTGATCCGATCCGTGACTCTGATCCGAGGAACGATCTGAAAAAACAAAGTTTTTTGATCCGTTGCACCCCTATTTGATTTGGACACCTGAAGTAACAGGGCACTCTGATTTGGACACTTGATGTAACAGGGCACTCTGATTTGGACACTTGATGTAACAGGGCACTCTGATTTAGACACTTATGTAACAGGGCACTCTTATTTGGACACTCGATGTAACAGGGCACTCTGATTTGGACACTCGATGTAACAGGGCACTCTGATTTGGACACCTGGTGTAACAGGGTACTTTGATTTGGACACTTGATGTAACAGGGCACTCTGATTTGGACACCTGATGTAACAGGGCACTCTGATTTTGACACTTGATGTAACAGGGCACTCTGATTTGGACACTCGATGTAACAGGGCACTCTGATTTGGACACCTGGTGTAACAGGGTACTTTGATTTGGACACTTGATGTAACAGGGCACTCTGATTTGGACACTTGATGTAACAGGGCACTCTGATTTGGACATCTGATGTAATAGGGCACTCTGATTTAGACACTTCATGTAACAGGGCACTCTGATTTTGACACTTGATGTAACAGGGCACTCTGATTTGGACACCTGATGTAACAGGGTACTTTGATTTGGACACTTCATGTAACAGGGCACTCTGATTTGGACACTTCATGTAACAGGGCACTCTGATTTTGACACTTGATGTAACAGGGCACTCTGATTTGCACACTTCATGTAACAGGGCACTTTGATTTGGACACTTGATGTAACAGGGCACTCTGATTTGGACACTTGATGTAACAGGGCACTTTGATTTGGACACTTGATGTAACAGGGCACTCTGATTTGGACACTTGATGTAACAGGGCACTTTGATTTGGACACTTGATGTAACAGGGCACTCTGATTTAGACACTTGATGTAACAGGGCACTCTGAATTGGACACTTGATGTAACAGGGTACTCTGATTTGGACACTTGATGTAACAGGGCACTCTGATTTGAACACCTGATGTAACAGGGCACTCTGATTTGGACACCTGATGTAACAGGGAACTCTGATTTGGACACCTGATGTAACAGGGCACTCTGATTTGGACACCAGATGTAAGGGGACACTCTCAAGGGAACAGTTGATGTAAGGGGGCACTCTAATGGGGACAGTTAATGTAAGGGGGAGGAGGACTTGGGTAGGGACTCCTGATGTAAGGAAGCACTTTGTTACTTTGATGGAGACCTTGATGTAAGGGGAACTCTGGTGTGAACAAACAACTGGCCACTGCCACCATCTATAACTGACCTTCACAGCAAGGAGCACTTGGAAGGGCAATGCATGCAAAAAAAAACCAAAAAAAAATTCCCAGCTCAACTCGCCTTCAATCTGCTACCAACTGAATTATCCTGTCTAACAATTTGCGCTAAAAAACAGGGGCTTAGGCAGTACACATTTTGTAAATACATGCGTAAGCTGCAGAGCTGCTCCCAAGCACCTCAATATTTCTGCAGTCCTAACGCTTGCAAATTAATGAGAACTTCCACAGTGGAAGCACATGCATTCCAATGGATAGATAGAGGGCAGGTGAGCCTGGAGGTAGCCCAGTCCCCCTTAAAGGCACAGGGGCACACTGGACACCCAGCACATAGCACAATGGCAGCAAAGGTGTCCAGTGTGTCCCCTCACCAATACTGTTAGACATGATAATTTGGTTGGTAGCAGACTGGTTGGTGAGTTGAGCTGGGAATTTTCTTTGGTTTTGTATTGCATACATTTCCCTTCCATGTGCTCCTTGCTGTGAAGGTCAGTTATAGACGGGGGCAATAGCCAGTTGTTTGATACTGATGTTATATTGGTGAGAGGACACACTGAACACCTTTGCTGCCATTGTGCTATGTGCTGGGTTTCCTGTGCACCCCTGTGCCTTTAAGGAGGACTGGGCTACCTCCAGGCTCACCTGCCCTTTATCCATCCATTAGAATGCATGTGCTTCCACTGTGGAGTAGACATGTGGATGACGAAAAAATGTGTTTCCTTTCGCTTTGATTCGTTAATCTAGTTATTTTGTTTTATTGAATTCGGTTGATTTGTTCAATTAGTTTTCGGAATTCGAATGCAGAATTTTCTAAATTTTCTTTGTATTTACCGATTTTTTCTATTCGAGACGATCAAATCGATAAATTTTCAAATCTGTCAAGACAAAAATGTTATATTGCTTTCGATTCGAAAGCATCAAAGTGATCAAACAAAAAAAAATCTTCATCAAATGATTACAATGACTCTTTAAATCACTGTTGGCTTAACAAGAACAGCATTATTTCAAAATGGTACTCTAATAACACACACAGTCTTTGATTTCAGCAATATGTGTAGTGGGAACTCGACTGGAGTTCAATGTAAAATTCGATTCGAATTTCAGTCCGAATTTCGTTACGTTATTCGGAGCATTCGGTAAAATTAGTTTATATTGTAATTCGGGTATTCGGATATATCTCCGAATAACGAAAAATTTGTCCGAATTTTAATTCAGAACGAAGCAAACCGCTCATGTCTACTGTGGAGGCCCTGATAAATTTATAAGAGTTAGGACTGCAGAAATATTGGGGTGCCTTGGAGCCGCTCTGCAGCTTACACATTTATTTGCAAATGTGTGCTAACTAAACAATTGTTTTTTAAGCAAACTGTTATACAGGATAATTCAGTTGGTAGCAGATTGGATGGCGAATTGAGCTGGGAATTTTCTTTGGTTTTGTTTTGAACTCTGGTGGGAACCCTAATGTAAGGGAGATTTTTATGGGGACCCTGATAAAAAGGGAGCTCTGATGGAAACCCTAATGTAGGGGGGATTCTTATGGGGACCTGAATATAAGAGAGGAATTCTGATGGGGACCCTGATGTAAAATGGGACTCTGATAAGAACACTTAATATAAGGGGGCACAGGTTCTGTTTAATCACACTAGTCTAATGACAGCCTAATACATACTAGAGTTTGCCAAGTCATGACACTGTGTGACAGACTGTCGGTGACTTACACACAATGTGCCTCCTGATTTTTTTACTACGCCCCAGATCACATGGACTAAATCTGGCCCTACTTGGAGCCATGGTTTGGATTATAGTGGCACCACAGCCATAGTTCATCCCCTCCTTAGCTTCAGAAGCTAGAAATAAGCTATAGACTGTACTTTGCCACCTAAATAAGGACAACTATAATTTCCTTGGGAACTGTAGGCTATAGGAATGTAATACACCATCTGTATGGAATACATTTGTATTCTGTGGCACAGGAACTGTTCAGTAAACAATTGTTATTATCTACCTTTAAAAGTAGCCCAAGATGACAAGGGTGGCCTCTTACACAATTCTAGTCCGAGCACCCCTGGAAGTTGAAACAGGACCTGCAAAAGCTATAGAATGGTGCGAGTGACTGGTTATGGAAACTGGTGACTGGAACTTGAGAGTACTGGAATTACATGTGCCGAACAAATTCTGGTAATGCACAGAGGATTCACCAAGTTCAGGTAAGCTGAACTGGTGAGCAGAATCAAGGTCAGGAACAAGCAGTTACAGGAGAAAATTGGCCGCACACCACCGGGAGCTTGAATGAAGTGAGATCTTTTATTCACATGTGCCAAACATAGACAGGATACAACAGGAAAATAGCTAGACATGTTTAACACGAACCCAACGTGCTTCTTGCTTATTGGGTAGTGGTCAAGAATGTTGGGTTCGTGTGAAACGCGGCTACCTATTTTCCTGTAGCATCCTGTCTATGTTTGGCACATGTGAATAAAAGATCTCACTTCATTCACGCTCCCAATGGTGTGCGGCCAATTTTCTCCTGTACCTGTGATTATAAGGTGGCGAGCCAGGGACGGCACCCACACTGGATGGCTGAGCACTTATGCACCTGAGCGGTATGGACACTTTCTGACACTCAGGAACAAGCAGTGGTTGGCAATGTGCCATCAGTGAGGTACCAAGTAGACAAGAAGAGTCATGATAAGTAGACCAGGCTGGTGGTTGGTAACAGAGAGCAGCAGTCATGAACAGATAAGAACATTTCCAATCTGTGATGTGTACATTGTAAAGTGCATACATGTGTACAAAGTTGTGCTTCTACTTAGGCATTCTCCACATGTGCATGCTTAGGATTGCACAGTGTTTCTGGTGGCTTTAATGATACATTTAACAAAAGAAACCTTGCCTTTATGTAAATTAAGACTCCATGTTGATCGGATGTGAAGTGGATGCAATTCTGTAAAGGCTGTAGACAGCCAGGCACAATAAAGCCCTACAACTGTCCCCAAAGTCAGAAAGTGAAAAAGAACTGACATGATTACTTTTCTAGATGTTGAAGCTCAGCTTCAGCCATATTTTGTTTTTCCTCTTATTTTAGGTGAAGAGTTTTCGTTTTTAGCGGCTACAAGGTAGAACCTCAAGTCCTTACCACCAATCCTGAAGATGGATGATAGGAAGAGATAGGAAATCTCACCAATTGGGACACCACAGTAATAGAAACCTGATGGAGTTCTAACCCTCCCATAATAGTTTGCTAAAGTTGGGTTTCAACAACTGTTTTATGGAGCTCCATACACAGATTATCATTTAAAGACAACATAACATAGAACTGATATCAGGAATTTTATTAACAGTCTAATAGTGCTCCAAAGCAGAAATGTTTCTAGAGCTTAATATTTCCAGGGTCAAATCTGAAAACCTTGAAAATGTTCCTGCAAATCAGGGTCAGCTGGAGACTAAAGGTGGACCTGAAACAAATAATAAACAATGACTGGAATTTTAGAACATCATAGAAGCATCCATTGTTCCAGCCATGCCAATCCATTCCGTCCAGTGTCTTGTTTTGAGAGCCTTGTCTATCACACTCCCGCTACCCACTAGGCCTACCTTCAGCAGGAAATGAAGCTCTCAGTGTGATCAGACATGGTCTCTTGTCTGAATTTGCTGTGCTTGTTTTCCAAACACTAAGCTTTCAACTTTTTTTCTTCTCCTTTCATATTTTCCAAAGGTATTTCTGTTAGCTGATTAGAGCTGCTATGAAGTGACCTTTAGTCTCCTGTTCCCTCGCCTCCCTCTCATGAGTTAAATGAAAGCCTTCCTCTACAGGGTACTTACAGCTAAGGCACCATGGCGCTAGCTGCAGGTTGCTTTCATTACACTGATAGGATACATGTGCTGTTTTTTTATCTGTAGCATTTTCTCAGTAATTCTGCACTTTAAAGTCTCAGCTGTCTACCGCTCTGCAGACAATTGTTTAGTGTAACACTATCCGGAAAAAGCTGATAAAATGCAGATGTGGCGCGGGCTCTGAAATTTGTGGTTTGTTAAGTGGTTTCTCGGTCATACTTGCCCGTGGCGAGTACGCCTCCCTGCCAGGCTCCCTTTTTCTTTCTTTTTTTTTTTTAATTAAAATGTTGCGAAGACATACATGATAAAGTGTGGGCAAGTCCTGAAAGCAAATGAAATGCGAGATGAAAAGCTGATCTTTTAAGACCCTTATGTAATCAGGGAGTTTTGTGATCACCGCGCCGTCTTACTGATTTAGGGGCTACAGTGCTGCGTTTCTTAATGTTTTTGTTTACCAAAAAAGAAATAGGAGCAGTTTTGGTTAAATGTACATTCAGGTCTGATTGATGATTAAAAACGCTCCATGCATCTCTCTTAACTGTCCTTCTTTTGGAATCCAATTCCTCTTTCCTTTTCACTTGTTCCTCTTTTTGGCCCGATGAGGAGACCTCTATATAAAAAATTCTACTATTTACCTTCCAGAAGTGTTATATTGCACTAAATCTTTCATCCATCATCTAAATTACTGCAGTTTTTATTTTTTATAATTAATGGCAATAATCAGTGTGTTCTCTTAGCAGGGATAGCTCCTTGCGCACCCCTGCCGGGAGAACACAATAGCTCCACAGGAGGGGTTGCAGGAAAGAAAATTGCACCATCTATGACCTGCCTTAGTCTGCATGTACCCTTCATATCTCAGCAAACACACAAGGCATTGAAGCTCCGTAGAAAAGATACACTGGACACAGATATGCAAATATGTTTCACAATAACTCCCTGGGACCCACTATGATTTTCTTCCTGATTTAACTGTCAGATGGGTGTCATACACACGCTGCACTGTTGGTATAGACAAGGGGTCTCCAAACTTTCTAAACAAGGGGTCAGTTTACTGTCCTTCAAACTTTAGGGGGGTTGGACTGTGGCTGGCAGGAGTAAAAAAAGTCCACTGGTGTCATTGGCAGTAAACAATGCCCCGTCATTGGCGGCAGTGGGAGAAATAGTGCCTCATGATTGGTGTCAGTGGGAGGCATAGTGTCCTATCAGTGTCAGTGAGAGGAATAGTGTCCCATCATTGGTGTCAGTGAGAGGAATAGTGTCCCATCATTGGTGTCAGTGAGAGGAATAGTGTCCCATCATTGGTGTCAGTGAGAGGAATAGTGTCCCATCATTGGTGTCAGTGAGAGGAATAGTGTTCCATCATTGGTGACAGTGGGAGGAATAGTGCCCCATCATTGGTGGTAGTGAGAGGAATAGTGTCCCATCATTGGTGGCAGTGGGAGGAATAGTGCCCCATCATTGGTGACAGTGGGAGGAGTAAATGAAAGAAAGGTGCCTCTAAGTGCAGTATTAAAGGATTTAATGTAGCGCACAAGGGGTTAAAAACACTTACAGGATCGTTGATATAGTAAAGCATGTAATGTAGAGTCCTCAAATGAGTTTCTAGTCCTTCCTCTGTCTGTGGGTGGAGAGCTGGGAGAGCTGTTCAGCAGCTGTTAGGATTCTCCAATGGCGTGCAGGAGCGAGGAGGTAGTGAAGCGGCCTGGGTTCTGGATTAACACTGGAATGCACAAGGCCAATGGTGTCAGTGAAGGGCGGTAATGCGCTTCGGAGCATGCATGGCTCCTTCGTCTGACCTATGCCCATATTGTCCGGATGAGAGGTGTGTGGGAGGAGTAGTGCCCCATCATTGGTGGCAGTGGAAAAAATAGTGCCTCATGATTGGTGTCAGTGGGAGGAATAGTGCCCCATCATTGGTGTCAGTGGGAAGAATGGTGCCCTATCATTGGTGGCAGTGGGAGAAATAGTGCCTCATGATTGGTGTCAGTGGGAGGAATAGTGCCTTATCATTGGTGTCAGTGAGAGGAATAGTTCTAACATCATTGGGGGCAGTGATAGTCATATTGCCTCTTGATTGGTGTCAGTGGAAGGAATATTTCCCCATCATTGGTGGCAGTGATAGTCATAGTGCCTCTTGATTGGTGTCAGTGGGAGGAAAAGTGCCTCATCATTGGTGTCAGTGGGAGGAATAGTTTCCTATCATTGGTGGCAGTGGGAGAAATAGTGCCTCATGATTAGTGTCAGTGGGAGGAATAGTGCCCCATTGTTGGTGTCACTGTCAGGAACTATGCACCACTGTTGCTAACAGTGGAGGCAATAATGCCCCAAGGGCCATATAAAATTAAGCAAAGAACTGCATGCGGCCCTCGGGCCGCAGTTTGGAGACCGTTGGTATAGACTAAAAGATATCTTTACAACATTCTGTAAATGGAACCATAGCAGAATAAACCCTTCCTGATTCAGATTTTACAGCTTCATAAAATGATAACAGAAATGTTGAAATAACTGTCCTACAGCAATAAATATTCCACGTTCACTTTGTTGCCATTTAGGAGACCTAATGCCAGAGCATTATAGTTCAGGCAAAGCTGAAAAATGTCCAGCTCTGTCTAAACATCAAACCCTTAGGTGAGTTTATCAGGAATTCCTTGACCAATACTATAACACTTGGTTGCTTGATTAGTAGCAGAAAGAGCCATGAGCCTAGCACACACAATGAGAATATCGGACAAATGATCGTCCGGTTTTTATTTTTGCATTCTAGTCTCATATCAAAAATGAATGGGTTACTAAAGTTACGAAAATTCTTGTAAGACAGAATACAACTTCGGAAGTGATTGTACTGTAAGGTATTTTGTTCTGAGCATGCGTGGTCTTGGCCACTTGATTTTTTTTCATACAAATACTATACAGTACTAATTACATCAAAATCATTCGTTCTGTTATCTTACGTGAAAAAATTTTCATGCTTGTCCCTTCAGATATTTTTGCATGAATTGTCGTGTACTAACGATCTTATTTTCGGACGATCGAGCTGAATGTGTTTTTTTTTTCGTCTGATAGTCTCATTGTGTGTACCTGGCAATAGTAGTGATTTTTGCAATAACTTCAGTACTTCTTTGACCATGAGGACGCAGCATAGTCCGGATGGGGGCGAGTTTGGCATAGAACTGTTTTTAGGGTATATTTGGAATAAACTAGCAAGGCGTAAACACAGCAAGGGGTTTTCACTTTAGTGGGCTAATATAAAAAACTGGCTATAGAAAATAGACTATTGGTTCTCAAATAGTGATGCATTATTTTATAAAAAAATTAGCAATGTGGAAACAGTATAAGATGCACTCACATAGTGCTCAGTAGGTGGGGGCTTGTCACGTCCAGCATAGGAACAGCACCGCCGGGGAATCCCTGGGATGCTAAGCTACGAGCACCGGCATCTATCAGCGGGGAACTGAAGCCTCAAGGGAGGGCCCCGGCTGAGCAACTCGGCAAGGAGGTGATCCGAAGCTGTCAGACTGGGGAGCCGCCTACCGCTGTGTTAGGCCAATCAGAACGCCTTCTTCATCCGGATCAACTCCTTGCCGAGTTACCCAGCCAGCGTCCTTCCTAGGTCCCTCAAAGATTCAGCGCTGATGGACGGTGCTCGTGGTTTAACATTCCAGGGATTCACCGGGGGTGCTGTTCCCATGCTGGATGTGGCAAGCCCCCACCAACTGAGCACTATGTGAATGCATCTTATACTGTTACCACTTAATTTTTGAATAAAATAATGCATCACTATTTGAGAACCAATAGTCTATTTCCTATAGCCAGCTTTTTATATTAGCCCACTAAAGTGAAAACCCCTTGCTGTGTTTACACCTTGCTAGTTTATTCCAAATATACCCTAAAAACAGTTCTGGATGTGGCATCTTATACTGTTACCACTTTGATAATTGTAAATAAAATAATGCTGCACTAGGATTGGCCTGGCGCTTCCCTTTCTTTTTCCTGCCTTCTTATCTCTCAAAGTCTTCGGGTCCCCAGCCCATGCCTGAAGCAACCTCGCAACTATCTTATTCACATCATTTACATATACATTTTTCTGATGTCGCTTTCATATCACTAACCAGACTCAAGAGTGTGTGCTTTTTGTACCACTCTGTGTACTTATGAGGCTTTCTAGCGCTGATTTTCACACTAGCTTTCTCTGTGTGTTTTTATCTCAAATAGTGATTCCTGCCAAATCGGTTGAAGTTCGAGCCATTGGTGACCCTGTAAGCACCACTCAACTCAACAAACTTCAATCTGGAAATCAAAGGAGCCAGGCCAAAAATTCTCTGCCAAACAGTGACTGCAGCCAATCAGATTGTATTCTGGCAGATGCAGGGAGGAGGAATCTATTGTTTAGCATGAATAGAGGAATCCATCAATTTCTCTTGTCCACTGGCAGGGCTGAGCTAAAAAAAATCTTAAAGTGTATGGCTAGTCATATCCTAGAGCAGGATTTCTCAACCAGGGTTCCTTCAGAAGTTGCTAGGGCTTTCTTGAACAATGAGGAATTTCTGCCTCCCAAAGTTCCCAAAGACACCATTGATCTCTTTAGCTATCTGTACAGGGGTAATTCTTCCAAATAACCACAAGTGTAAGGAGCATTCTTCCCACTGACCACAAGTGTAAGGAGCATTCTTCCCACTGACCATCACATCAATGTAGCATGAGTTGTAGATAAAGTCATTTTTAGCAGGGGTTTCCTAGGAAAAGAAAGTTATTTTAGGGGTTCCTCTGTGTTGAAAAGGTTGAGAAAGGCTGCCCTAGAGGATGTTTCCGGAAGGGCCCACCGGGCATGATTTTTGCTACTTAGAGAAACTCATTGTAACAGTTTAGAATTTTAGCAAATATTTAATAAATTCGAATTAAATATGATTTAAGTTAAAATCTTAAAGAGGAAGTAAACCCTGATGAGTTTTACTTCCTTTCTTTTACCCTGCAAAGTAAAAGCATAATCTGTCAGTATGCATCGCATACTAGCACATTATGTGACACTTACCTGAAAACGAAGCCAGCACCGTCCCCACTGCATCTATGTTTGCCCCTCTTCCTTCCGGGGCTGCGTACTCCGGCTCTGTGACTGGCCGGAGCTGCGTGACGTTGCTCATGCGCCAATGGCATCATCTGTGCAGTATACAGCAAATATTTCCTTAAAGCGGAGCGCCACCGAAAAAATTTTTTTTAAAAGTCAGTAGCTACAAATACTGCAGCTACTGACTTTTAAAACATGGACACTTACCTGTCCAGGGCGCCCGCGATGTCGGCACCCGAGGCCGAAGCGTCTCTCCGTCCTCGGGTGCTGCCGCCTCCATCTTCGGTAAGGGAATCAGGAAGTGAAGCCGTGCGGCTTCACTTCCCGGTTCCCTACTGCGCATGCGCGAGTCACGCAGCGCAATCCGGATGGTCCCTGCTGCCTCTGGGACCCGTGTGTTTCCCAGCAGGCAGCGGGGAGGGAGCAGGAAGTGGCGTAAATACCCGCAGATTCTGCGGGTATCTATGCCGGAAGTGGGTACAGATACCTGTAATATACAGGTATCTGTACCCCCCTCCCCCCTGAGAGGTGCCAACTGTGTCACTGGAGGGGGGGAGGAATCTGATGAGTGGAAGTTCTACTTTTGGGTGGAACCCCACTTTAATGGCACACGTTTAGGAGATATTTACATTACCTATAGGTAAGCCTTATTCTAGGCTTACCTATAGGTACAACTTGCAAAGGGAGTATTACAACCTCTTTAATTTACTCAAAAACATAAAAGGTGTTTGGCAAACATTTTATGCACTTAGAAATGTACATATGACAGAGGATATATAGGGTTACCCATACCAAGGATATAACACAGGCTTTGCCCAAGGTGCATATCATTTTATAACATTAAGAGACACTGGCATAGACCACCCCTACACATCAAAGTGCTTTATTACATGCTTCTGCTGTAATCACGTAAAGATAATGTAAAGTGATTCAAAATGGAAAATGTTATTTTAAAACAACTAATCGTTATTGAAATAAATGCCTGACTCCTATTTCACAGGGTATTAAAAGGTTTTGGAAATGATATCTAATTGTTAAGCAATGTTTGGTGGATATGTACATTGCTGCTAGCAATTTCTCTAAATGTGTAAATTAGACAATCCTCTAATCTGCATGCTTTGAAGTGGACATTACACTCTAATGATGGGGGATACACAGTTTAAGTGGTGTTTGATGTCCTGGTATCTTAACATGGTTGTCTTGATATAAGAAAAGTAAAACGAGAGATATGACTCTAAAAGAAAAATAGTTTACTAGAAGGAGAAGCCAGGGCAGCAGCTGATACTGGCACTTCAAAGCTTAGCCAGGCTAAAATTGCTGCCGATTGCTCCACACAAAAGTGTTCCCTTGTGGATGACAGTGCATGGTGACAAAGTTCAATTGGCAACAGGAGCCAGAAAAGATCAAAGGCTTCCCATTGTAATAGTTCTGTTCCATGAAGAATTGCTCATTGTTAATAGTTCTCCAGCCTATACCAGCTAGAACTGCATATCAAGATCCTTGTTTCTAAAGTTACCCTGTATAACATATATATAAAGATTGATTATCTTACCTCTTTGTTTTACATAAATTAAAGTTCTAGTATTATATACAACATGCAAAGAAGAATTAACGTCTGGCTTTAGCTTTGAAAAAAAGGTTGATATTCCATTGCTGCATGGTTAGTTTGAAAAAAGATATTCCAAGTTAGAAAGTCCATTGAGGCAAAAAAATTGAAAAAATGTGTAAATAAATAAATGGAAAACCTAAATTCCTTGTACAGAAGGTATATACGTGTAAGTAGGGACTCTGGAAAAATCAATGTCACACAACTATTCTTGTTAACGGGAAACTTTATAAGCATGGCTGGTATTGGAGTAGAAGTTTAAGGCACTTAATAGAACACAGTGGTGTAGTGGGTAGCACTTTCGTCTAGCAGTAAAAAGGGTCGCTGGTTCAAATCCCAACCACGACACTATCTGCCTGGAGTTTGCATGTTCTCCCTGTGCCTGCGTGGGTTTCCTCCGGGTACTCCGGTTTCCTCCCACACTACAAAGACATACTGGTAGGTTACTGTATATACTCGAGTATAAGTCGAATTTTTCAGCACATTTTTTTGTGCTGAAAGTGCCCCCCTCGACTTATACTCGAGTCAAGCACTTTTCTGCAGCAAAAAAATGTATTTTCCGAACCGACTTTGGGGCCCCATATCTCAGGGCCACTTGGTGCTAGGAACCCCAAATTTGGTGTGCAAACCCAGTGGAACTGGTACCATAACATATCCAAGATGCAGCAGAGAATGACATTTTCCGAACTGGATTTGGGGCCCCGTATCTCGGGGCCACTTGGTACTAGAAACCCCAGCTTTGGAAATTTTATGATGCTAGTTCCACTGGGTTTGCACACTAAATTTGGGGTTCTTAGCACTAAGTGGCCCCGAGATACGGCGCCCCAAATTTGGTCAACTGTGTCTATCTGCAGCAATGTCATTTCGGGACCCTTTGGGTTCAGAGACCCCAAATTTTGGCTGCAGCTAGGGGGCATCTAGGAACCCTTAACTACCGAGTTTGAAGTTCAGGGGACCTATGGCTGCAAATGGGCACAGTGAGGCATGCAAAAGGGCACAGTGAGGCTGCAAATGGGCATTGTTGACCCTCTTTTCCACTTACAGTAGCTGTGCATTTCTCACTCTTGTCTTATACTCGGGTCAATACGTTTTTCCCATTTTTTTGTGGTAAATTAGGGCCTCGACTTATACTCGGATCGACTTATACTCGAGTATATACGGTAATTGGATCCTGTCTAAACTGTCCCTAGTATGTATGAATGTGAGTTAGGGACCTTAGATTGTAAGCTCCTTGAGGGTAGGGACTGATGTGAATGTACAATGTATATGTAAAGCGCTGCGTAAATTGACGGTGCTATATAAGTACCTGAAGTAAATAAAATAAATAAACCATAGAGTTTATGAAAGACCCTGTAATAGATTGGAGACAGATGTTACTAGAGGACAGCTTCTGCTAGAGGGGTGGTGAAGCAGGGCAGTTCCCACTGCACTCACCCATGAAGAGATTTTGGAAGGTTCTGCAACACAGACAGTGGCTCTCATCCTGTCCATACTCGTCAGGAACCTTTCCTTTTGTCAAACACCATCCCAATACAGTGGGTTCATCTCCCTAATCTGCCACTTGCCTGAAGCACACCCAAATAATGTGGAATCCCTTATTTAAAGGCTCCCATGTTAAGATGGATGCCTTGATTCTCTTGAGAACTCAGAATCAAATCATATGCCTACCCTGCTTACCAACTCTACTTATCTTGGTGATCAGTGGCGTCGCTAGGGGGTGGCTTTTGGGGCTATAGCCCCGAATCTGGGGCCCATAGCCCTGAGTCTCTGCAGGGTTCCTCAAGGAGAGGGGAGGCTGTCTGGGGACCCTGATTTTAAGGGGGAGGCTCTCTGGGGACCCTGATGTAAGAGGGGGCTCTCTGGGGACCCTAATGTAAGTGGGGGGCTCTCTGGGGACCCTGATGTAAGTTGGGGGCTCTCTGGGGATATATACACACACGTACACGTATATTGCTTTGTATACATGTGTATGCCCGCCCAAGCGTATGACTTTCTTACTATGCTGCTATGGGCTCTAGCCCCAGATCTTTTTTAGACCTAGCAACACCCCTGTTGGTGATCATTGTCACTTGGACAGAATGTGATAAGAAATCTCAAATTTAACAAGTGTCAATGGAACATGAGGTGATGAAAAACCTTTCAATGGGATTACCTATTCTGGTAACAACTGTCAAAAACTGCCCTTACACTGATCAAAATTTGGCTGGTTCTAATTAGTGTGTTGCCGTCCTGGCTTGACAGAAGCTGATTTTTTGGTCAACTTCTGTCGAAGGGACACGTTGGAAAACTTTTGGCGATCTCACAGGTGTAGGTGCCGCTGTCAGAATACAGTTTCCTGACAGGGGGATTCCTCCATCCAGCTTATTTGTGCGGAATGGAGAGCCTTGTATTTTGTTTATTTGCTTAGCCTGCTGGCCAAAGAAAAAAAAAACATGTATACCTAGCTTAATAAGAGATTATCCCTCACTTTGGAAAGGTTTGCTCTCACTTCCTGTCTCCAGGACACAAAGTAAGGGTAAATATTTCCAATAAAAAAAAGTTTTGCCTAGAAATACACTTTAAACTTTATTAGGGCATTATCAAGTCTTTCTATTGGATTCACTAGCTGCAGCTGGCACTCATATTAGGAAAACCTGCCACGCAACTGCAGCTGCTCACTAGGGCTTCCAGTTTGTTTAGACTCCTTTACTATTTTTCATGTCAACTTCAAGTCTATTTTTTTTTCTGAATTTGCACTGGGTTTTAAAATATGAGTGGTTTTGATGAAAATAGTTTTAGTGGAATTGATGATGGTGATGCTGATAGCGGAGAAGAAAATAAAAAAGAAGAACAATAGTTTGTTCAAATCTAGCCTGGTAACGATATGCTGCCCTGACTTCTTCTAGTAAGTCAAGCTCTGTGATTCCATAATTTGCATCTAAAGTGGGATTAGTCATCAGGAGGGCCTTGCCCTTGTCAGAGGTTGTTATTTCATGCTCGTAAATGATGATGGACTTACACAATTGTCCGCATTCTTCCGTGCAGGCGACATCGCATATTCTGCCACGCCCCCCACCAAGCAATTACGACTAGTTAAATCAATTAGCACCAAGTTCAATTCCTGGTCCTGCATCCCCTCTGGTGTCAGTATGTACAATATTTTAATTACAAATGCAAATCTGTGAAACCTGAATTGTTTGGGGAAGCTTATTGAAATACCAATCTCTGTTGCCGGGATACCATTAAACAAGTCAGGGCGATGCAGATTTTCTTATTAGCTAAAAAAAACAATGGTAATGAAATTCCAATAAAACACAGGCTTGCATGAGTGCTGGAAAGCTGTGGCACTGAGTTAATTAAAAAAGGATCAATAGTGAATTAAATGTTTAGTACTCGGAATTAATCTGATGTTAAGCAGTCATTTATACCTGCACATTATAAGTCTTTTTCTAATAACCACCAGGTAAGGATGCTTCAAATGTTGCTGCGTATTAGTGAAATCTTTCAATGAGTTCATTGAATATTGTAAAAGGTTAAACCTATCTTACACAATAGCTATAATTAAAGTAGGACTAAAGGCAAAATCTTTTTTTTTTTTTTTCATTTTGGATAGAGTGAGGGTGGGTTATAACCCCTGACAGCTTTTATTGCTATTTTTGTTCTGGTGGGGAAATTTCCCTTAATTTCCTGTCTCATAGCCAAAACAGAGAGTGAAAGAAAATCCCTGATTGTCACCAGGGTCATTAGAATTGCTGTCCCCATTGAAAGATTCCCCTCATTCCTGTACTGGTAACAACCCAAATTTTTATTTTACTTTTGGTGATAATAGAAAACAAGACCTTCAGTGTCACTTACAATTCCTTTGGGTGGACAGGACGTGCTGACGTCATCGCATTTGAGCTTCTGAGTGAACGGGCGTTCGCAAGCCGGCCAGCTATCCTCACTGTTTTGAACTGTATTTTTGTACGCATGTTTTCACTTTTTTTAATAAATGATAATACCAGTATTACACTATGGAAAGTTCCCTCTCTCTCATTTTTGGGTGACACCTGATGTCCATTTGTGAGCCCCCTTTGAATCATACCACTGGTCCATTGGTTGCTTACTGTTCCTGTGTTTGATGCCATCTGAACTGCTGCCCTGGATATCTGTGGATAAAGGCCCCGGCTGGGTGTATAGCTGCAAGCTCGTATTGCTTGCCTTTTGGTAAGCGCGCAATTCATTTGGTGTTTGGCACACTTTAGGGGTGGAAAACTGCACATTTATATTCCATTTTATTTCAATCCATGCAAGTTGTATATTCACAATTACGTGATTCATGGACATTATTCAACACTTTTTATCCATTGTTCATTGTTGGGACTTCTCAATTTGTTATAATTTTTTGGGGGGATTTTCAGTAATATTTTTGATACGTCACATATGTGTTTATATGTTTATTTATCATCAATTTTCCATTCAGCACTGGTTCATCACTACAATTCTACTTCCTCCTCTCCCCTTCTTTTCTCCGTCAGTGTCCCCCAAGGTTTTGTGCTTGGACCTCTCCTATACTCAATCTATGCCTTCTCCCTGGGTAAGCTGATAGCCTCCCATTGGTTTCGATATCATTTCTATACTGATAAGACCCAAATCTATCTCTCTACCCCTCAGCTCACTCCAACAGTCTTCTCACACATCACTAGTTTACTGACTGACATATCCTTCTGGATTCTTCCTCAAACGCAACCTGTCCAAAACTGAGCTCATAAAATTTCCTCTCTCACGTGCCCTGGTACCCTGACTTCTGTGCCAAGATCAATGGCACAACCATCAACTCGTCCCCGCATGCCATGGTGCTAGGTGTAGTCCTGGACTCTGAACACTCCTTTCAGCTCCACATCCAATCACTTTTCAAAGCTTGTCGCCTCAACCTCCACAACATCTCCAAAATATACCCCTTCCTAACCAATGACACAAAAAAGCTCCTAATCCACTTCCTGGTTATCATTCACCTTGACTACTGCAACTCCCTCCTCATTGGCTTACCTTTACATAGGCTATTCCCTATTCAGTCCATCATGAATGCTGCTGCCATACTCATCCACCTTACAAACCGTTCAGTGTCTGCGACCCCTCTCTGCCAATCCCTCCATTGACTTCCACTTGCTCAACAAATTCAACACAAAATACTAACAATAACTTACAAAGCCATCCACAGCTCTGCCCCCAGCTACATTACTAACCTAGTCTCAAAATACCAACCAAATAGTTCTCTTAGTTTCTCCCAAGACCTCCTGCTCTCTAGCTCCGTTGTCACCTCCTCCCTTGCTTGTCTCCATGACTTCTTCCAAGCCTCTCTCATCCTCTGGAATTTCCTACCCAAATCTGTCTGACTATATCCTACTCTATCCACTTTTAGGCGATCCCTGAAAACTTTTCTCTTCAGAGAAGCCTAGCCCACTTCCACCTAACAACTGTACTTTTATTTTCTCTATCAGCTCATCTTCCACAGTTATTACCTTTCAAATTACTTGACCCTCCCTTTTAGATTGTAAGCGCTAATGAGCAGGGCCCTCTGATTGCTCCTGTATTTAATTGTAATTTAACTGTACTGTTTGCACATTGTGAAGCGCTGCCTAAACTGTTGGCGCTATATAAATCCTGTATATCTATAATAACAGGACAAATAGAGAGAGTAAATGTATCTAATGGGGGGACAGAAAGCAAAAAAAACCTCACAGCTAATCCTTCTGCACTCTATTAAAAAAAATTAAAAATGTATTTAGTTATACCTTAACTTATTAAAGTTATTTAAAACAACCCTTTCCAAACCCTACCCTAATGTAAAGTGGTGTTCTGATTTCAGGTTAGGTATCCTCAGGTACCTGCTCTTATCTTTAAACAACTTCCAGAGAACCCCCAAGGCTTTCTGTCCCATGGCACTCTGATGCAAATACTGATTAGAGAATGAGCTAAACATTTTTTTAGAACAAAGGCCGCCCATCAGGTTGAACATCCAATATGAATTTGGAACAACACAAGCCAGCTCTCAAAATTTCATTTTTCTAATTGTTTTTTCAATGAATAGTCCAGATTCAATGCTAAACTTCAGCATTGGCAGAACCGATTATCCAATGTCAAGGTAGTGGCCACATGATCAAGCACCAACGGGATGCACAAATTACCTTTTTAAGGTACAGTGCAGGAAAGGCAATTATGTACATGTAATGTAAAATTGACTTTAGGTCAGCTTTAAAAAAGTAAGTATAAAACCTTAAACAAAATTATTTTATATGGGTCACATTTTAAGTATTCAGAAAATGTTAATTTGCTATTATGATCTCTATCTAGTCATTAAATGGCAAAGTAGATTACAGGGGAGCATGTAGTAAGTATTCATAATTTCTTAACAAAATATAACAATACAGCGCATAAGAAACAAAAAAACGCGGGCCCTGTTAACCACCACGGCACAAAAATTTTATTTTTTTAACTTTCTTAATACATATCTCTTACTTGTCTTCCATCCTGAACACTGGGCAGTCATGAATTCTGCTGAGAATGGCGCTCACCTAACAATGTTAGCTAAAGGGCCCGAGTGGCCTGCACAGAACCCTGATCTCAACATGATTGAACACCTTTTGGATGAAATGGAAAGCCAGTTGTTAGCCAGGTCTTCTCCAATATCTGTTCCTGACCTTACAAATGCTCTTTTGGCTGAATGTCCCCAAACCCCATCAGACACACACCCTTTGCAAAGGGATGTCCAATGAGCTCCTATAGATGTGATAGTCAGGTGCTTTTTGGCCATGTAGTGTATCTCAACATACATTCAAATATGTTTACTGTATGTACATCTTATTGTGCTTTGATAACTTCTACTACAGGCAAAATTTTATTTGATTACCATGAAGGAAGTCAGTGGAGTGTAGAAAAATACTACTCCCTGCTTAACTTTGTGCACACCATCCTAACGAGTTCTTTAAAGCTTTGAATATTTATGTATGAGTGTTGTTAAGCAATTTTTGTACATACACTAACTGGTAAATTATATTTAGCGCCCTTTTAATAAATTAAACTTAACACTACACGCTATGAAACTGCATTACAAACACTGACCTTCAAAGCTCCAGCTAAGTCATTATCTCCTACTAAAAGACTTAAAATTAGACAGAGGAAATTATACGTTTCAGATGATTGCTTATATTAAAGTGTTCTACTAATAGAATGGGCATTTATATCCTTTGATGATGTATAAATCAATGTTTTTATTGCTGTTGGTATTATTCTCATAAATAGTCTATATAAACTGCATCATGAAATGTTATCTTCTTTCCTGGCCACATACAAGTGCTGATTCATGATTAACCTGGCATAGAAACAGAAGGCTGTCTCTGGACATTTTATGGAATTTATTGCTCCGAAACAGCTTTTCTTAGAGCAGAGAAATTCCACCGAGTATT
This sequence comes from Lithobates clamitans, assembly GCA_037952925.1. Classification (NCBI taxonomy): domain Eukaryota; kingdom Metazoa; phylum Chordata; class Amphibia; order Anura; family Ranidae; genus Lithobates; species Lithobates clamitans. The sequence goes on along the minus strand of JBBGZY010001221.1, from coordinate 957,431 downwards.
ATGGAAAAGCCAGAGAGAGATTGAAGCTTTGTGTGGATATAATATCTCAGCTTGCCACATTTCAGATGAAGAAGAGGATTGCACATAAAATCCAAATAACTGATACTGGCCCCAATGTTATACGTTTTATGTATACATACACACATATATGCATATATATATATATATATATATATATATATATATATATATATATATATATATATATATATATATATATACACACACACTAGAACCCCTTATTTTTTATTTTTTTTTTTTTTTACTGAATGCTTGAAAAACTTTTAATTGCAGCCCAGCAGTTTACACATTTCCGAGATGCTTAGCAATGACCATATATTGTTAGTAAAGATTTTTGTTGAAATTTAGGTTTAGCTTCTTCATGCTTGGAGCCTCACAAATACTCTACAGGGCAATTAAAAGGATTTTGGGCCAGTTTTATTTCAACTGTATTTTTTAATTCATGCATTTCAAGTGTATGTTTTATCTATTCTAATATGCGTATATTTATTTACTTCCAAGGCATACCTGCACTTAATTTATTCATTGCCATGTTGGGAGTTCAGATGATTTATGTTCATGGACCACACATTTCAGAGGTGCCTTGAAACAGCAGTGTGGCTTCACATTTATTTGAAAAGGTATGCATCAAAACCTCTCTTTTTAAGCTAAATGTATATCTTATTAGGCAGGACGTCCCTCACTAAAATGATCTTACATAAAATTATTGAGGATGGAGAATTTGATCATTCACATGGTTTTTAAATTTAAACTTGAGCTGAGCTACTGAGCTCTATAGACAAGAATTTTTTTTCTGCCAAAGTAGACACTGTAAAATGTGAAAAAGGAGATTAGAGCTCTACCTGTAGCCTGCAATATGCAATATTTCATAGTTTCTGAATAAAATATTTACATTTTTTTATTTCTCATCATACCAAAAAGAAAGGAAATATCTCCAAAATTACAATATAGTCCCCTTAACGTGGACCTGTGATTTAAAGTGTTACTAAACCCAGGACCCTGCATTTACTATATCTGGTCTCCCACAGTACACAGAACATGGAAATACAATTATTTTAGTAAATATAAACTGCTAAATACCTTTTCTTATCAGCAGTATATAGCAGTCTTGTGACTTCTATCAGTGTTTAGCTGAGCACTAGTTAAAGCTTGAGGAGGAGTTTTCAGACTGTCCTATGAGACTGCAAGATCCCCGACCCTCTGTCTGGACAGTGCTGGTTGGCCCTGTGTTGATCACATGGACTTTCCCAAGAAAAAAAAAAACCTCTCTAGCTATACACACCAAAGTGAGCATGAAACTCACTTCAACAGCTAACACACCAGTTTAAAAATCCTTATTTTCAAAAAAGTGACCGGTATTTTTAGCTGACTCCAGTAAGATTTGAAAATTGGGGCTCGTTTACACTTGCTTTAAAGCACCTACTGCTTCAACATGCTTTTTTATGCTGCCATGTTGATTCTGTGATGCTTTTTTGGAGCTTTAATGAAGCTTGGCTAAATGTCTTGGGTGTGTTGATTTTCTGATTGTTTTAATGGGACCCAGTAAAACCCCAGCTCAGTAGTACCCCCACTCAACAAATTATTATTATTATTATTATTCATGATTTATATAGCGCCAACAGTTTACGCAGCGCTTTACAATGTAGAGGGGGGACAGCACAATTACAGTACAGTTCAATACAGAAGGTACAGGAGGTCCCTGCTCATTGAGCTTACATTCTAAGGGGAGGGGGTGGTGGTACAAAAGGTAATAGATACAGGGAATGATTTGATGGGGTTGTTAGGTGGGTGTGGGATAGGCTTCCCTGAATAAGTGAGTTTTCAGGTATCTCCTAAAGGTCGACAGGTTAGGGGCTGATCGGATATACCGGGGCAGGGAGATCCAGAGGATGGGAGAGGCTCTGGAGAAGCCCTGAAGACGAGCATGAGAGGAGGTAACAAGGGAGCTAGAGAGCAGGAGCTCCTGGGAGGAGTGGAGGGGATGATTTGGGCGATATCTGCAGACGAGGTTGGTGATGTAGCAAATCCCCAGCTTATTAGTAACCTCATTCAGCAGATCCTCTGCTCAGTAATACCCCCAGCTCTGCTGATATCCCACTCAGTAGTACCCCTGGCTTTTCTGATCCCCCACTCAGTAGTAAATCCCAGCTTTGCCGATCCTCTGGTTTGCTGATACTCCACTTTTTCCATTCCCTGCTCACCTTCCGCTATATTACTCCCATGTGATATCTGCTATTTTCTTCTGCTCCATTCCCCCAGCTCTGCTGATCCTCTGCCGTTCAGCCTTCTCTCTCCAGTCCCCACTTACCTTGTGCTATTGCATTGCTATGTTGCACATGCAGCACTGTCCCTTTAGAGATTGCTGTGTGTAAACTTCCCTGGGCCTCCCACTATTATCTTGCAGCCAGTTACTAGGTGTTTTCACATGACCAAACGTACTCTCCTCCACTCATTATCCAATAATCAACCAAAGGGGGATTGGTTGTTTTGGTATTTGTTGTTGGAACTTGTATGGGAGAAGAGAATAGTGGGATATTCCAACTGGAACTAATTACAGATGAGGACAACTCTCACTTGGCTTCACCAGGCTGAATGTGTTAGCAGACTCTCTGCTATACCATACTGCACTAGTATGGGAGAAATAGGTCATTTGCTTGTTCATGCAGCAGACTTCATGAAACTGTTCTATCTTCAGGACATTTACTAGCATCCCCTTTGGCTGACACCCGTCTACTGACTCTACTAGCTAAAGGGATGGCCCTCACAGGACAGGGCCCATGACACAGATCTTTACTCATAGTGGGCAGAAACAGATTCTTCCTGGTGTCTCTCTCTTGCAGTCAGCTTTGCAGGACATCTGGGTTGCAGCTTTACTTGGATTCAGGCCCTCGGGTTGACCACCTGAAGCCTCATGGCAGCCTGTGCAGAGGAGGGGCAGCCTCCCCCTCCCGCTAGGATCCCGTTCTTCAGCCAAAGACCCCGAGCACATGTGTCCTTGGCATATACAGTGACCCAGCATGCACTGTGGCACTTTCCTTTGCCATTGGCCAGGGCTGTACCTATGCCTATGCTCATCACTTTTCAGGTTTCCTCCCACTGTGCAATATGCCCTGTCCTATTGGACCAGTGTGAAACATTCAGACAACATGAGCAGCATCTGAGCAGTACACCATGAGCAGACCCTATCAATGGATCACTGCTTCCTGGTAGGCAGATAGCATCTAAATTTAACTAGCAGCCTTCCTGGTAAGCAGAAAGACCCAAAAGCTATACTCTCTGCCACCTCTCTGTGCTGTCTGTCAGTTTCTCCGCTCCAGTCCAGACCCCTCTCACCTTCCTACTGCTTCATGCTGCACACCAGATATGACATCTGCACCAGACACATCCTGAATATATACACATGAACTGGAAATGAGTGCTGATGACATCATTCTGGTTCGCTTGTTGGTTTCCCAGTGCATCCTGGGACATCTTGTACCTCAAACTAAATGAAGCTAACTGAATAAAAGCCTCTGAAAAGCTTCAGGTGCTGTAAGCGAATGTGGTCATAGACTTTCTATGGAGGCTTTGGAGATGCTTTGAAACACCAAGAAAGTGACACTGGGTATAATTTTTGGAGCAAAGCAAAGACTACAGTGTGAACAGGACTGTAAGGTAACCATTTTATTTAGTGACAGGTGCTTTGATTGGCATTCAGAGTGCTTTAAAAATGCGTGTCCAATGCCACATTTTGAATTAGGTGTCATCTATACATAAAACAAAATCCTACATAGAGATCCTTGTGTTAAAGCTTTGTGAATTGAATCTACTATGTAATGCTCAGGACAGCTAAAGTAAGATTGAAGTTCACATTCAGGTTTACAATACAAAGTATATCTGTGAAATTATATTTAATCCACAGGGATTTCTCCCAACCTTTGAATCCACATAAGCTTCTTGCAGTTTAGATATTTTTCACAGTTGCCTCCTTGTTTGGGCCTAAATGCTCTTTCAATGAGCGTTAAAGAAAATCATACATTTAAAGGGCCTGCATTCTCCATAAAGTGTTTAGCCACATTAGGACAATGAGTTTTAATTTAATCTACTGCATATGTTCCATAATGTGGAAATCGAATTACTGTATTGTTTATCCCATATTCTCTTTCCCACATTTTCAATTGATAACGTAGACCAAAAATTTCTTGCACTAGGTCTATAGTTGTTTAATGACAACGATTTACTAGTGGTAAGCAAAGAAAACTGTTTAGATACTTCAAGATACTAACAAAATTCACATAATGTATGCCTTCATCTACATGATTCTGATTAAGAATAAGGCATGTTACAGTCCTAATTGATTAATAAATCAGACAAAGGTCTTCATTTACTATATTTGAATTTCCCAGCATTGTCTGTCCTCTCCTTCTTTTAGAGCCTAAAGCCTAGTAAACACGATGAGAATATCGGACTAATGATCTTTTTTTTTTGTTTTTTTTTTGCATGCTGGTCTCATATCGAAAATGAAGAGGTTACTTAAAGTGGATGTAAACCCTCACATATAACCAGTGAAATAAAAAACCTCAGATGATACACAGAGATGAAACAAATTCTCCTACATAAGTTTTACATGTATATCTGCTGTCTTCAGCTTTATATACTCTTTAGAATGTGCACATCGTGTTAGGAGATTTTCTCTTCCTGGTTAGTACTGCAGTGAAGCCTGGGTATACAGCCAAGAAAACTGATTGGAGGAAAGGCACACACCCCCTCTCCTCATAGGTAGAGCCCTTCAGAGCTGATTGTTGAATAGTTCAGCACTCTACTAATTGATTTATAGCATCCACCCCAACACAAAACTCAGGCTGCTTTTATCACAGTTGATGGAGAACTTGTCAGAAGTTATCAGGCTGATAACAGAAGAATGGAGCAGGAGACAGGACAGGACATAGTGCTTTGAAGAGAGATAACAAAACACTGCAGATCAGTGCCGGGACAAGGCCATCTAGAGCCCAGGGTGAACATGCCAAATTGCGCCCCCCTCCAAGATGTATGAGCACTATGTGTCAGCAAAACCCCCCCGCCCACAGAAAAAAGCCACTAACCTGCATGCTTACCCCCTAAACATAAATCCTCCCTCCTCCCTGGACAAATCCACCCTCTGCTGAAATCCTCCCTCCCAGCCCAAATATTTTCCCTCCCAACATTTGTTTCGAAAATCTACCAGTGTATGTCCAGCTTAGTTCTTTGACAATCTGAAGAATGATCAATACATACATATCCATGCTTGTATTAGCTGAGACACCTGTGGCACAGCATTAAACCGGCCACAGACAGATCAGATCAAAATTCGTCTGGTTCAGCACGAATTGGTCGAATTTCAATTTCTCTGTGGGCAGGCTGGTTGCACTGAAGTCGATCTATCGATCGACTTTAGTAGAACAAGCCTGTTTTTTTTTGTGTGATTATTATCGGCAGCTACAGCCACCAGCAGTGATCATATTCTGACAGTGGGGAAACTTCCCGCTGTCACAATACAGTAGCTCAGCGGGAGGGATTTCCCCATCAACAATGACTGTGTTGATAGGGTAATCGAGTGACTTTCTTTCCTTCAACCCCTGGTTGAAGGAAAGAAAATTGCATAATCTACAGCCAGCCATAACTCGTTACTAAACCCACAGCAGTAAAATCAGTCTGTATATGCAGTAAAGCATGCTTGGTATATTCACTGTGGAACCTAAGGGGTTAATCCTCTGCATTGTATAAAAAGGCTGTTTGATCATGTCTTCTCTGATCCTCCCTTTCTTCCACAGTCCCCAATCCATCTCCTGATAGTACAGAACCTTGGAGGCACTCTGCACATGCTCAGTTTGGTGTGTATTGCTAGAGAGTTTTTTTTTTTTCCCTTGGGCGGGTGCATGTGATCAGCACAGGGACAATCAGCACAGTCCAGACAGAGGGTCAGGGGTCCTGCAGACTCGTAGGACAGTCAGAGGAGAATGAAAACTCCTAACAACCTTTAACCAGACACTGATAGAAGTCACAAGACTGCTATATACTGCTGATGAGAAAAGGTATTTAGCAGTTTATTTTTACTAAAATAATTGCATTTCCAGGTTCTATGTATTGTGGGGGATCAGATATAATGAATTCAGGCTCCTGGGTTTAGTAACACTTTAACACCTGTACACACGATCAGAAAATTCCACTTTCTAAGCAATCGTATGATAATCTGATTGTTAGTACATAGCTTTTGAGAGCAGATCACGACAGTTCATCCAATATTATCCGATGGGACAAACATGAACATTTTTCTTGTACAATAGCAGAACATACAATATTGGTTTGGTCAGTACAGTATGTGTCCGAAAAAAAAATCGAAAGACCAAGACCACGCATGCTCAGAAACAACAGAATACATTACAATACAATACAACATATCACATTACTTCCAAAGTTGTATTCTGCTGACAGGGTCACTTTAAAGGGTAACCAAAGCGTTAACGTTTTAAAGTGGAGTTCCACTCAGTTTACAAAAAGTGTAGCTGTTGACTTTTAATAAACACACACTCACCTGTACCATGGTCCAGCGATGCGGCCGCCAGAAGCCTCACTGCTCTCCCCGTCATCTCAACCACTATTGGCCAATCTGCACTTCAATAACACCTCAGACACACTGGCAGGACACTTTAGCATGGCTATTATGCTATACATGCCGTTCATGGTTAACAAATGTACATTACTACTATTTTTACTTCTAGAATAATTAGATGATGATCAGTAACATAACCAGTTACATATCTTACTTTTGACATGGTTGCTATTCTGCATATGGCTAATAGGGCATACCAAGTGTTACACTCTTCTTCCTTTTTCCCCCTCTCCCCTCCCCTTTTTCTCTTCCCCCCCTATTTCTCACATTTTCTCTCTTCTCATATCTCCCCCTACCCTTCACTGACCCTCTCTCAACCTTTCTCTTGTCTGTTTGCTCCTGGTCCATTATGTCAGTGACTTCATTATACAATAGTGGTACCTATATTTATTTTGGTTACTATTATTTGTTTTAGATACATATATCTCTTCACTACAGTCATCGTGACACATATGGCAAATGGTGGGACCCAGAATACATATTCTGGTCCATGTTTCTTCTTCGCCATGGTCACCCTCCACTGGACCCTCGATTGTTGGCCGCAGGTCATGCCTTTTCAGCTCCCGGTTGGAGCATTTCCACCTCCGTCAAACTGGGAACAGCCCTTTGGACCAAATGACCATAATGTCAGTATGGAGTACCTCATCGAGGTCACATGCTTTTGTTCCACCGCCAATCATCATTGTATGCTATATCTTACAGATATTCATTACTCTTTAGATACCTTGTACGTACATCAACTCCTGAGGAAGCGAGTAGAGCTCGCGAAACGCATCGAGTACCCAAGATGTACATGTATATTATATATATCTAATATTGAGTACCCAAGATGTACATGTATATTATATATATCCAATACTGTATCAAACATATTTATTGTCACTAACTGTATACTTTATGATGTTTTTATACACATTGATGATTATATCTGTTGTTAATTTAATAAATTCCAATGAACTTACTCTATGACCTCTATGATCAACTCATTTAAAGTCCCAGGGCTAACCTTTTGTTCGTAGTATGAGTATTTTGGGATGGAGTTGTATCGTAGTAAGAGGCAGTATCCAGACCGCCCCCCTCTTTCTCCATTACAAACCTTGTTCAAATGTTTGGTTTGTAATAAATTTTGTACACATTGGCTAGTTTTTGAATCTCTTGTCCTACTCCTGGTTAAGAATAATCAACTCAGAACTGATTGGCAGACAGAACCCATGTGATCTAGGCTGTAAGCTAGGAACAGAATTTTTTTTTGTTCCTGGTAAAAAAAGAGGTGCTTGTAAGAAGGTAGATAATGATGGCATCTGCCCTATTGAATCATTTGACATGCAAATTTTACTAATGGCTTAAGTAGATTTGTAGTAGCAGGTTCCTTGATGACAGCTGTTAGACCTGAGGAAATAAAAGGAAATCATACAAGGATGTATGTACAAGCCTTCTCTATTTGTTGAGTATACCGTGGGAAACTATGTTTTAAAAGTGAACATATGCTTTAACAGCATGGACAACCAACATTTTTTTGATCCCAACTAGCAAATCCAGATATACTTTATCCAAACTTTTCAGTTAGCGGTCCACAGTGTACTTTTTATTTTTTTGTGTTCAATTTCATTTTATTAGAATAGAAAAGCTAAATTTACAGACATAAATACAAATCTGAAATCAGAAAGGGCACAAAGATTCCATACAAATAATCCATCAGTGAAGTTTATGAAGATTATGATATCGTCAAAACAATATGAAGATTTGTATGCTGCCGGGATTGCACATCGTATTAAACAGCAATGATGCTTCAGTATGTGGGTGGAGGATGGTCACAAGGTAGATCGAGGAGGAAACAGGAGGGGTACAGGCAGGGGCGTTGCTAGGTCTACAAAAGATCTGGGTCTAGAGCCCATAGCAGCGTAGTAAAGAAAGTCATACGCTTGGGCGGACATACACATGTATATACAGTAATATACGTGTGGGTGTATATATATCCCCAGAGAGCCCCCCGCTTACATCAGGGTCCCCAGAGAGCCCCCCCTTACAACAGGGTCCCCAGAGAGCGTCCTCCTTACATCAGAGTCCTCGGAGAGCCTCCCCCTTCCATCAGGGTACCCACAGGGCCCCCCCACTTACATCAGGGTTCCCAGAGAGGCCCCCTTACATTAGGGTCCCCAGAGAGCCTCCCCCTTAAATCTGGGTCCCTAGAGAGCCTAGGCCTTAAAATCAGGGTCCCCAGAGAGCCCCCCCACTTACATAAGGGTCCCCAGAGAGCCTCCCCTCCCCTTGGGGACCCCTGCAGAGACTCGGGGCTATTGGCCTCAGATTCAGGGCTATAGCCCCAAAAGCCACCCCCTAGCAACGCCCCTGGGTACAGGACAGGGGAATATAAGGAGAACAAGATAGGCATGTGCATGACGAAAAAATTTGTTTTGATTCGTTAATCTAGTTATTTAGTTTCGTTAAATTCGGTTGATTTTAATTCATATTCGGGATTCATATTAGGAATTCGTATTCGTAATTCGTTTTATGTCTTTTTTGAATTTTCTTCAAATTTACAGATTTTTCTTTTTTATTCAAAACGTTCGAATCGATACATTTTGAATCGGTCGAATCAAAAACTTTGGATTTTTTTATTTTTTCGATTCCAATGTGACAGAAAGAACAAACAAAAGAAAAATCTTCATCAAATGATTACAATGACTCTGTTTATAGAGCAAAAAATAAAAACCACAGAGATGAGCAAATACCACCAAAAGCTCTATTTATCGGAAAAAGAAGACATCGATTTTGTTTGGGTACAATGTCGCACGACCGTGCACTTGTCAGGTAAATCGACGTAGTGTTGTAACGCAAAAAATGGCCTGGTCATTAAGGGGCAAATCCTTCCAGGGCTGAAGGGGTTAAATCACCTTTGGCTTAACCACTTCAGCCCCGGAAGGATTTACCCCCTTCCTGACTAGAGCACTTTTTGCGATACGGCACTGCGTCGCTTTAACTGATAATTGCGCGGTCGTGCGATGTTGCACCCAAACAAAATTGACATCCTTTATTTCCCACAAATAGAGATTTCTTTTGGTGGTATTTGATCACCTCTGCAGTCTTTTTTTATGCTATAAACAATAAAAGAGCGGCAATTTTGAAAAAAAAGCAATATTTTTTACTTTTTGCTATAATAAATATCCCTAAAAAATATATTAAAAAACTAATTTCTTTCTCAGTTTAGGCCGATATATATTCTTCTACATAGTAAAAAAAAATATATATAGCGTCTACAATATAGAGGATAGATTTATGGCATTTTTATTATTAATTTTTTTTTCTTGGTAATGGTTGTAATGTTTCGATTTTTATTGTGACTGCGACATTATGGCGGACACATCGGACACTTTTGACGCTATTTTGGGACCATTGTCATTTATACAGCGATCAGTGCTATAAAAATGCACTGATTACTGTGTAAATGACACTGGCAGGGAAGGGGTTAAACACTAGGGGGCGATCAAGGGGTTAAGTGTGTCCTAGGGAGTGATTCTAACAGTGCGGGGAATTGTCTCACTAGAACATGACAGAGATCACTGCTCCCGATGACAGGGAGCAGTAGATCTCTGTCATGTTGCTAGGGAGAACAGGGAAATGCCTTGTTTACATAGGCATCTCCCCATTCTGCCGCTCCGTGACACAATCGCGGGCCCCCGGTGGATATCGAGTCTGCGGGACCCGCAGGCACGGTGGAGGAGTACGCGGCGGGGGGCCCTCCCACAATGCCGCGATTTAAAGAGGGCGTACCTTACGCCCATTTGCCCAGCCGTGCCATTGTCCCGACATACATCGTCGTGCGCTGGACGGCATGTGGTTAACAAAAACAGCATTATTTAGAAATGGTACTCTAATAACACACACAGTCTTCGATTTCAGAAATATGTTCACAGTTAAAATTCAACTAGAGTTTGATGTTAAATTTCAATTCACATTACAGAAATTCGGACATATTTCGTTTCAATATTCGGAGCATTCAGTAAATTTTGTTTATACTGCAATTCGGGTATTCGGACATATCAGAATCTCAGAAAAACGAAAAATTTGTCTGAATATTTATTCGTAACTAAATGAACCACACATGTCTAGATTAAGATAATAGCAAGATCAAAGTAAGAATACACTGTGTCATGGGTGCACTGAACTAGGGTCAGTGTCACTTTTGGCCATGTATGGAAATGGGAGGAGTAGCGAAACATGGACCATGTGGTCCAGGTAAGTGAAAACTGGTTTTCCTTTCCTACCTCTTGCACCAACAGCCTTTCAAGGTCTCTTATGGAGTCCAGTTCATTGACCCACTCCCCCAGGGAAGCTACAGCACAGTGTATTATTTACAAATATTCATGGGCTGAAAAAAATTCTCATCTGAGTTTCCCCTTACATCAGGGTCTCCATCAAAGTCCCCGTTGCATTAGAATTCCCCTTACATCAGGGTCTCCATCAGAGACATCACATCTGAGTTTCCCCTTATATCAGGGTTTTCTATCAGAGTCCCCTTTGCATCAGGGTCCTCATTATAGCCCCACTTAAATAAGGTCCTCCCTTATAATAGAGGCCCCATCAGAATTCCTTTTTGTGGTGATTTAAACCATGCTTTATTTGTGATCATGTAAACCATGTGAATCTTAAAGGAGAAGTATGGCCAAAGCTTACAATTACTTTTGCACTTCTGTGACCCAGAGTCAGCTCAGAGTGGTCTATTGCTCGCTGTCAGTTGACATCACAGAGCCGCTCCAGGTTCTGGAAGGATCCCAACAATATTGTCAGGATCCACCCAGATGCCTTATTGACAGCTGGCTCCATTTCTCAGTGCATGGCTAAGACGCGCCGCCAGACGCTCCTGCCCCTTTTCCTGCCCACTGCTCCAGTGAGTTCTGGAGTAGCAGAGCAGAGAGTGGTGACTGACAGTTGCTGCTCTCCACTCCAAGCAGACCAAGAACTGAGCATTAAGTGGTCATTTGTTCGCTCAGTTCTTGATCTTAGAGCCAACGTGAGAAAGCTACAGCATCACACTGAGTATGAATGTTTGTTTTTATGAATAATCCAAATATTGTTAGGGGTTTAAAAGTGATGAGATTATGTATGAAGGGTTTGAGAAAATTATTACAATTATTTTTAGAAATTGTGAGTTGCCAAAATGTTGTCCCGGTGTCACCTGCGGATGCCCGATAGCAGAAGGGTTAATCCCTCAATGCCAGATTAGACTAGAAAAGGGGCTGATGTAGGGATGGAGGGAGGACCTGAAAAGGAGGCCATACCCTCTGAAACGCATTGTCCTGGCAACCACACACACACTGTCAGCTGTTGGCCCTCCAGGTCATGTGACACAGAAGGCGGCTCCATTTACCATATGGCTGGTGAGTCTCCATAGAGGTAGGGTGGTCGGCGTGCAACTTGTCTCCTACAAGAGATACATTACTGCGGAATCTAATGCCTTATCCTACTTATTTTTGTGAGTGTATGGTTTTATCCTCGTAATAAAAGGTTTTGCACCAGAGGCTGAGTGCTCTTCTTCTGTTTGTTTTTTTGAAAGCCCCATAATTCTCCTTTAACCACTTCAGCCCCAGAAGGATTTACCCACTTCCTGACCAGGCCATTTTTTGCGATACGGCACGGTGTCGCTTTAACTGACAATTGCACGGTCCTGTGACACTGTACCCAAACAAAATTGATGTCCTTTTTTTCCCACAAATAGAGCTTTCTTTTGGTGATATTTGATCACCTCTGTGGTTTTTATTTTTTGCGCTATAAACAGAAAAGAGTGAAAATTTTGAAAAAAAATAAATACATTTTTTACTTTATGCTATAAAACATTTCCGAAAAAAAAGGGTAAGAAAACAAATGTATAACCATATTTTTGGTAAAAAAAAGAATTGCAATAAGCGTATATTATTATTATTATACAGGTTTTATATAGCGCCAACAGTTTATGCAGCGCTTTACAATATAAAAATACAGTTATAATACAATAAAATACAAGAGGATTAAGAGGGCCCTGCTCAGAAGAGCTTACAATCTAATAGGGACAGATCGGACACCTAACTGACATTTTTTTGGGAACCAGTCACATTATTACGGTGATCAGTGCTAAAAATATGCACTGTTATTGTATTAATGACACTGACAGGAAAGGGGTTAACATCAGTGGCGATCAAGGGGTTAAATGTGTTCCCTGTTTGTGTTTTCTAACTGTATGGGGGGACTGTGTGACTGGGGAAACACACAGATCCGTGTCTTCCTGCTTAGCAGAAAGACAGGATCTGTGTGATCTCCCCTGTCAGAATGGAGATCTGCCTTGTTTACACAGGCAGATCCCCCTTCTGTCACTACGGGGAACGATCGTGGGTGGCCGGCGGACATCGAGTCCACCGGACCCGCTGATTGGCTCCCCCGCTGGCCAATGGAAGCCCGCAAAATTGAGTTCACAAGCCGACGTACACCTACGGCGATTCGTGGGAACGAGCCAACCTGCCGCAGTATACTGGAGGTGACTGGTCGGCAAATGGTTAAGTATGCTAAATAAGGAAAACATACATTTGTAATATGCCGTAACATAAAACAGTTAATCAGAATTATATTTCATTGATCTGATTTTGAGAGCCATAATCTCATTGGTTTCTAGGAGTGATTGCACTTTGTGCAAATTCTTTGCTTTTCTGCTGCCGAGTGATCATAATGCAAACTGTCCAGAAGTCATAAGAGAGATATATTACATGCAAGTGCAGATGGAGATGTCCAGCTTAAGGAAAACATATTTTCAGAAAAAGTACACGTGTACGCTCCTAAAGTGTTGTACATTTAACACACCATATGTCAACGCGCTTTAGAAAGGCTTTAAATTACTGCGTATCATACAGCACCCAGATGTTGTGCAAGTCGTTCTCTTCATTAGATCAACATGGAAATTTGTCATGGACTTTGTTCTGCAGTGTTTGTGTCCACAGTAGTTTCATCTCTGTTTAAATAATTAGTCATAGTAAAGAACACGGTCCTAGGGATTCAATTAAATTTTTCTTAGCCATAACTAGAGAAAGCACAGTTTACTAATGATTTATAATTGACTACTGAATCATTACTGAACTTGGAAAACCTCAGTGTAAGAATGACGGACTATGCCAAGCATGAGCTGGCATATCTGCTAGACAAAAACACAGATGTTGGAGAGGTTTGGTGCTATTTCATAGAGTTCAAAAATGACAATAGCTCCAAATGACCTGTTTTGCTATCATTATTCACAGCAACAGGTTCATAGTTATATAGTTGTGTTGAAAAAAATGACAAAATTCAATCGAGTTCAACAAAAAGAAAACAAAGAAATAAAAATAAGAATACATAAATAAATAGATAAACCTCCATATACATAAGCCTATGACCACAGTTGATCCAGAGAAAGGCAAAAAAAAATAAAAAAGTGATGTCCATGGTTTGCTACAGCCAGCCAGTGCTTATTCACCAGAGGGACAAGACAGCTTCCTGTTCTGGGTCACACAGCATCTAATGCATGCGTTGCCATCCATTCTGTGTCACATTACAAATATGGAAGTGCTGGTGTGATAAAGAAACAACCTTTAGCGGGGTGACAGAGCCTTTCATTCTGCAATAAAATCACAGGCAGCGTAGTCACCCGTGGACAGGGTTGTCTTAGATGGAATTGTAGTTTTGAACTTCGAGGAAGAGACAAATAATTAAAGGGTAACTTTTTTTCCTATTAATAGTATATTAAATATCTTTATCTTCGATATTATTCATTTTCTGGCTAGCTGATTGTTTGGCTTAGAAAGTCTTATCTAAGCTAGACAATCAGCTTCTTCCTTTTCTTCACCGACAACGCTATTTCCCTTTATCTGAATTTGCTAAGCTGTCTTTCACTTCCTGAAAAAGTTGTCAGTCGTTCTTAGACAGGCATGCCTAGACCTGCTCAGCACCACCCCCACCCCCATCCCTCCTATCCTTCACAGAACATGATCTAACTTCAGCTTTTAAAGTAAAACTAAAGGCAAAACTTTTTCCTGGTGCCTCCATGGCAGCATACCTGTGACAAGCTTCTCCTTGGCTCCTCCCTCAGGACCAGTGAATAATATAAAAGAAAAGGATTAGTGCGCTGTCAGCATTCTCCTTTTATTTCCTCATACCTCATGGTCAGTGAATGGTGGTCGAATATCCCTTACCTCTGCAGTTGGCAGCTTCCAGCTGGGTCCAAGCCTCTCCCAGGTGCAGTCCCTATTCTTGGGCAGCTAAATACGCTGATAAGATAGGGAGTCCCTTCTGTGGGTCTTTTGGGACAGCAGTTGTCTCTTAACGAAGAGCTCCTATCTGCATTTATATACTGGCATTTGCTCAAGCCTAAACAGAAAAGTTTATGCTTGAGCAAAGTCAGTGCTACTACCCATACACCACATAGATAGCAGAGCTCCCAGGTGCTCGATCCACAGTCGCTGGCTGAGTAGAGTAATGTAGAAAAAATTATCTGCACTCCGGTTGTTGCTCTTAAAATTTCTTCATTTTATTGAAAAGCCACAGTGAACAAACGCAGATTAAGTCAGTTGACGCGTTTCAGCCTATAAGGCCTTAGTCATAACCACATGGATTGGATTGTCAGCCAGCTTTAGTCCGCCGGCGTCCGTCGGACTTTTGTAGACGAAAAGTCCGACCATGTGTACGCGGCTTTAGTGTCCATCTTCAGGTAATATACTCTTTCTTCTGGCTCGATGCATCACACTCATCAGAATACTCACAGATTGAACCTTCACATTAGAATGTTAAAACACAGAGGCTTTAATCATTAAAATGTTCCTCCAGAGTTGTTTCAAGCTCAAAGCACAGGAGCCTTCAACGAACAATACGTATGACAAGGTTTGGAATAAGTTTATATCTTTCGCTAACGGCAAAACTTCAATCCTGATGTACCCTCTTCCTCCCAACTCCTTTACTTCCTGCAAACAGACCTGATTTAGGATAAGGATTAAGCAATTTAAGCTGGTGGCTCTCTGCTGTGACCACAAGAGATGGGCGGAAGATCCTTTAATAATCAAATTCTTCAAGACGGTCGAGAAGATAAGCCCATCCATTAAAAAAAAAACTTTCCCACTGGGGATCTATCTATTGCTCTGGAGCCCTTATCCAAACAGCCTTTTGCCCCATCTGATTCAGCATTCTTGTGGAATCTCACTTGGAAACTATTTTTCTTTGTAGCGATGGCATCGGGCTGGGGAGTATCAGAACTTCAGGCTCTGGGATCAGAAGACAATAATATTATTTTCTGTACGCAGATAAAGTGGAACTTAGAACAGTACATGGATTCATCCCTAAGTTCTCCTTGGCCTCTACTATATCCGAGCCTTGGGCCCTGCCAATCTTTTCAGATCCAATTTCGACCTTCTTCACAAAGACGATATTACTTTGGTACTAAGACAGTATATTCAAGCTACAACTCCCTTCAGACTTTCATCTAACTTATTTGTAATACCCCCCAAAAAAAATAAAAATAAATAACAACCAGGGGCAAGGAAGCATCATCTGGGGCGGAGGCCCTCAGAATGTGGCCCTCCGGCCATTCTGGAACTGCAGTATCCATCATGCCTAGCCATGTCTGTGAATATCAGAGCTTTAAAATACCTCATGGGACATGTGGTTCTGCGGCAGCTGGGAAGCCATAGTTTGAAGATCCCTGCTCTAGTACAATAATTTCATGGATAATCAAATTGGTTAAGAAGGCGTACAGGGCTAGGGGTCTAGAAACCCCTCTTCAGTTGGGCTGTATGCCACCCAGTTGTTTTCTGCCTCTTGGACAGCCAGAGCAGACGTATCCATCAAAACGATCTAAAGGGGAGCATCATGGTTCTCTCAACATGCGTTTAAAAGACGTTACAGAGTAGACCAGGCAGCTTTATTATCTGTAGAAACTGGCAGACAGGCTATTAGGCCAGCTTTTGACTATTTTAAATCCTTTTACAAATAAATCTTTTACTATGCATCATCCCACCCATTTCAGCTAGTTATTTGTCACAGGTATGCTGCCATGGAGGCACCAGGAAAACTGAAAATTGTTTCATACTTACCTTAATTTTATTTTCCTGGTGCCTATGGTATATTACGTAGAATGCTGGGAGTGCACTAATCCTTTTCTTTTATAATATTCACTGGTCCTGAGAGAGGAGCCAAGGCAGAGCTTGTCACAGGTATGCTGCCATGCATAGGCACCAGGAAAAGAAAATTATGGTAAGTATGAAACAGATTTCTGTTGGATTTTTTTTCATTTTGGATAGAGTAAGGAAGAATATTAACCTCCGTCAGTTTTTTTCCCTTCCGTGTCCCATTGAGGAAATTTCCCTTCACTTCCTGTCCCATAGCCAAAACGGGAAGTGAGAAGAAATCTATCCAAAGTGAGCGAATCTCTGGTTTCACTAGAACTAGTCTCCCCACTGGAAGAGTTATCTTCTATTGCTGTCCTAGCGACAACCCAAAATTTTTAAATGTTATTTCACTTCTAGTGTTAATGGCAAACATGACAGATAGAGGGTGTGAATCTCCCAAATGGGGTCACAGACAGCAAAAAGCTTGACAGTGCCTCCTTATCAGTGTCCATCAGTGCCACCTGATCAGTGCTGCCTTGTCAGTGCCCATTAGTACAGCCTATCAGTGCCCATCAGTGCTGTCTCATCAGCGTGCATCAGTGAAGGAGAAAAATTACCTTTTTGCAATATTTTATAATAGAAACTAAGGGAAAAAAAATTCGAAATTTTGTATTTTTCATTGGTTTAGCAAAAAATAAAAAACCCATCGGTGATTAAATACCACCAAAAGAGAGCTCTATTTGTGTGAAAATAAAAATAAAAAATTACATATGAGTACATTGTTGCATGGCCATTCAAAGTCTAATGCCGCGTACACACGGTCGGACTTTTCGTCTACAAAAGTCCAACGGACGCTGACGGACTAAAGCTGGCTGGTAATCCGATCGTGTGTGGCCTTCTTCGGACTTTCAACGTACTTTTTTAGCCTCAAATCCGACGTACTTTAGATTTGAAACATGCTTCAAATCTTTACGTCGTAACTACGACGGACTCCGAAGTCCGCTCGTCTGTATGCTAGTCCTACGGACAAAAAAATGACGCATGCTCATAAGCAAAAACTAAACGGAAGCACTCGGTCTAGTAAAACTAGTGTTCGTATTGTAGGTAGCACATTCATCACGCTGCAAAATCTGTGATCGTTGAATGCAGCGCATTTTATTTCTTCTTTACGAATGCTCTAAAGAACGAAGGTGTTTTGCTGTTCATAATCAGAGTTCTCCCAAACTGATTTCTGAATTATTTTTCTCTTTGATCTCATGAATGATATAGTATGCTTTTTATAAACAATGTTTCCATACTAATAATACTTTTTCCCTTATTTTTTTTTTTTTTTTTTAGGTTTGTAAAGTTACCACAAAGAACCCATTATTCTTTTTTATTTTTTTTCTAGTGATTATTTTTTATTTTTTAGATAAAGTTAACCCAAAGCACCGTTTTTGTTTATGTATATTTTTTTTTTTCAAGACTTACCACTTGAACATTCTTAACATTAGTAATGTATTTTTGGTGTATTTTTTTAAAACTCAATGAGATTGTTGTCCCTTGTTAATTTAACATTGTGTGTAAAATCAATGATTTAAAAGAAAACACATAAAGTCTTTTGCTAAACTCAAAAAAGATCCATTTATTCATGGTCAAAATAAAATAAAGAGGAAGTCAACGCTGGAAAAAGTCGGTGTACAAGAAAATTGGGATCTTGAGGAGTCCATATAAGAGGGAGCACAATCTGGTCCAAGAATCCCAGAGATCAACAGCACCAGCAGATGATCTAGATGTCCCCAGACTGTGGTCCTACAACAGCCTGCGTCTTCTGTCAGACCAGACTGAACCCAGGTCATCACTTTCTTCTCTTCCCTGCAGCCTTTCCTCCACGCTGCCCTGCAGCCTTCCCTGCAGCCTTCCCTGCAGCCTTCCCTGCAGCCTTCCCTGTAGCCTTCTTTTGAGGCTGTGGCTCTGGTGTTTCAGTTGTGGCAGGAGGAGGAGGAGGAGGAGGAGGAGGAGGAGGAGGAGGAGGGGGGGGGGCTGCCTCATGTAGTTGGGTGTTTTTTGTTAGCGTGCCCTGCAGCCCCTTATGGATTGTTTCCCCAAATAGGCGCTCACAAATGAGGCGCTGCTCCCAATCCATCTGAAGAAGCCTGCTGGCTAAGTAGCAGCCATAGGCTTCTTCCGCTTCGGGGGGGCTTGTTAAAAAACGGGTGGCCTGTTGCATGAGGCGCAGGGACGCGTCCTGTGTGACCATCCCCTTCCTGGCCCTTTTTTTGGGAAGGTGGAGGGGAGGCACTTGGGATTGGGTGAGGCTCCTACTGGGCCCAGCCACCTCACTTGGCCCAGCCACCTCACTTGGCCCAGCCACCTCACTTGGCCCAGCCACCTCACTGGGAGCAGCCACCTCCTGCCTGACACTGGGCCCAGCCTCCTCCAGGATGATGGTGAATCCGGCCTCCTCCAGGCTGTCCATGGGCCCGGTCTCCTCCTGCCTGCCACTTTCCCCACATTCCTCCTGGATGGACTCATCCTGTGTATAAAAAAAGGACAATAGTTTTAGTTTCTTTTTTTGGGTTCATCAATGACACACAGTTTGCTTCTCATGACTAGCAAATTCAATGTGAATACATCTCTTTAATAAAAGAGTCTAATCAGACACCCTAATTATTTCAAGCAGGTGCCAAACATATTTAGTCACTACTATCATTTGATATGTATACACAATTTGGAGTGCTAAATTATTTGAGACAATTATAACATCCAGTTAACATCATTAATATTAGTACAGTAAATATTTGTTAAAATAATTTACCTGACTCCAGATGGTCATATCCGGTTCATCCAGGATGGAAGACCCAGCTTGCTCCTCATCAGCCTCTGCTGGGGTGGAGGGAAGGGTGGAGGGAAGGGTGGAGGGAAGGGTTGAAAGTGATGCCCTGGCTTCATTCTGGTCATCAAGAAAACGGAGTTGATTGTAGTACCACAGCCTGGGTACATAAACATCATCTGCTGATGCTCCTGATCTCCTTGATTCCTGGATCTTCCTATGCTCCCTTTTATACATGTTCCTCAAGACCCCAATTTTCTTGAGCACTGTCTCCATTGTTGCTCCCGGGATGGTCTCCTGGACAAAGGACAGAAGTCTCTCCAGCGTTGACTTCCTCACATGCTTGGCATAATACTGAGGGTGTTTCACCTCCCAC